>JBBYHL010410772.1:0-20936 GCA_038381835.1 Adansonia madagascariensis
TTTTTAATGGTCTATCATCCTTTGGACTAATCTTGGAATTCTGTATAGTGTCGCAAGGTATGCCTTTGTCCACAATGTCAATAGTAGGATCTGAGAAGTCTTAACCTTGACATTAATCTACTGACCCGACCTTTATGAGGGCTTCTCATACTATGCTCATTGGCATTTTAAGTTGTTCAACATTTTTTTGATGAAACAATGCTTCCGTCAATCACAACATTTATTCTTGATTCATATGGTTTGGAGTAGATAAGCTTCGGCATTGGGTATGCCTCTTGTATGATTTTGATCATGCCCCTTCTTAGTAGGCCTTAAACTTTTTTCTTAAAGAAAGTGTAATTTTTTATGCTGTGACTTATGTTTAGCATGATACTTGCAGTAGGCATTCTCATCATATCATTTAGAAAAAGAAGGTAACCTTGGAGTTATAAATACTGAAGCTACTAGTTGACTTACTAGTAATCGAGTGTAGACCTCTTTATAGGAATAAGAAAACGAATCAAAATACTTTTTTCCCTAAGGGGCTTATTGATTGTTTGGTGCTTTGATGTTATTTTAGTTGTGAGATGAAGTATTTTGAGTAAAACCTAGGTTTGATGAAAGAATCATGGTGAAATTGAATCCAACAGAGTATACCGATTGTAGTACTAGGGTATAAGGATGAAAGCTTGGATATGCCAAACCAAGGAAATACATGTTTAGTATTCAATAGGGATTCTAGGTGATCTTGGAAAGGCTTTTGCCAACAGCGTTCACTTTCTTATCTTTACCTTCAGTAGTAAATTTCATGGTAGAACTAGAGAATTCCCCTCTTGACATCTTACTGGTCTTTATGGTATTATTAGTCATTTTTTTGAATATCACCATATTAGTAAAATTCTTCATAGTATTCCCCACTAATTTCTTATAGTAATGAACTCATAAAGTGCTAACAAATATGACTATCATCTCTTTTTCAGTTAGTGGATAGTGAATTGGGATACCTCTTCCCCTCACTTTTTGGCATACTGCCTGAAGTTTTTGGTAGCTTTCTTTTCCATATTCAATAAATAGAGATGGTACAAAGCCTAATCAAATACGTGCTTATGCTGATCAAGGAAAGCTCGGGCTAAATTTGCTCATGATTGAATTCTGACTGGATCAAGCTCGTATGCCATCGTGCAACTGCTCCATTTAAGCTGTCTTGAAAATAATATATTAATAGTTTCTTATTGTCTACATGCCTAGCTTTCGGCATTACATACCGATATATGCAATAGAGTTAATAGTCCCATTGTATTTGTCAAAATCTAGTACTTTTAATGGGATAATAAGGTTCAAAACTAGGCCTAAGGATTTGGCATCTATAATTTCAAACTTATCACTACCTTCTGCAACTTTGAGGCATTTCTCTAATAACTTGTACTTAGTTTCATTTATAATAGCCTTGGCATACTTTGAGCTGGCTGTTTTTTTTATTTAATTTGCTCATTAAGGTTTAGAACTAAAAGATTTACTGGTGATGATCCTATATTCATGCCATGGTATCTCTAAACCACATGTGGTGCTATTGTAAGGTTTATATAGATGAATGGTTGAGCAAGTGGGATAGGTGCTGTTGAAGGTGACTACTCTTAGAATACTTCTTCAAGAGTTTTGGTAACTTTAATCCCCCTATTCAGATTAACCTCAAGATCTAGTTCCTTACCCTTATCAGTGGTATTTATTTGCCCTTTATCCTTTAAGGTAGTAGCAAGCAATTTTGTCAATTTAGCAACTTGTCTTTGTAATTCATCAGTCTCATGGAGCATTTGCTCCTGAGCTTCTCAATACATAATTTCAAGCCTCTCAATGTGAGCCTGGTGATTGTTTTCTATTACCTTTTGACACAGACATGTATTATACCAATGTTGGGTGTTTGACTTTATGTTTTGAGGATCTTTGCACTTTAGAGTGATGCTGGATTAAACCTATTAATATAATGAGTATGATGCCTGCAAGAATAAAGATGAAATCATTTGCATGTGATAATATTATAAGAAGGAAATCATTATTAAACAAATGAAATCATGTATGCATATGAAAGAGATAGTTAGATTTTTGCAACAGCTCCAAAACTAGCAGCTTCCATTCAGCAAAGCATTAATTACTATTTATCATGTTTGAAAGTAATCAAATCTAAAAATATCGCACTCTATTGCATTGTTTGATTACAAGTTTCAAAAAGTTTAACAATTCTTGTCCACTATCTCCTATGGGAACAAATTCTTGCCTCATAGATTTGGCTAATTCAGCCATGTCATCTACACTAGTTTGAATGGTGCAGATTTGCTCAATGAGATTCTAGAGACGTTCCCTATATTTTGATTGAGAACGGTTGGCCAAAATCCAATTATGGTGTAATTCTTCAAAAGTTCTTAGCAATCTCTTAACCTAGTCTTGTTGGACCTAAAGGGCATGCTCCCACTCCTGAACCCTTGTAGCCAAAGCTTCATTTTCAACCTTTTTGCTTGAAGAACTTATACTCAAGTTGCCAAGCTTTTGTTTTTTTTTTTTTAACTAATGAAATCGCATGGGTCTTAGTGAGTTCTTCTACCATAGTCTCTATTTGAGCCTTTCAAGCCTCTAAGTCTTTTGGTAAAAGAGACAATCTTGACTTTCTATTTGGCTAGGGATTTGTCCATTCTCAGTTTTTATTTGCCTTTTAGAGTACCATGTAGTTTTTCTTTAAGTCCTGAATATCTTCATTGATGGCATCTTTTTCTTGACAATTTCATATATCCGCCCCTCCCATACTTGATAATCATGCTCCTATTGACCCTTCTCCTTTTGTAACCAATGAATTTTTTTAGAAAGTAGCTTTTTCTTATGCAAACTCACACTTCAAGATCTTAATCTCAAATAGAGGATTATTTGTCAGAACATGAGGGATTACCTTAGTAGGCAACGGTATGGCATCATTAATTGCCAACTATCTAATTTTCATAGGCTATAGTCATTGTTTTCTCTCTTTTCAATATGATTCGATAGGTTTTTTGCATGCATCAAAGATCTTTTGCACCTGACTTGTGTAGCCATCCCCTTTATATTTAAAATCTAATGTACATAGTTTGCAAGTGATAAGGACAAATTGTTGGCAATCAAACTATCGTAAAGCCATAAGCAGAGTGTAGACGATGCTTCCACATAATCCATTAAGAGGCCCCAGTGAAATGGCTTGCATTTGTACACAATTAGGCTAGGAATGATCCATAGAACTATCCAAGTCACTTTATTGGCATTCAGATCTTAAAACTTTGCAATCCATTGATCTTTTATGGTATCTTGCGACCATTCCTTTTCCAAGAACTTAGTGAGAGGACTAAAATTTGGCATATATAGCTATAGTGGTGTCATACCCTAAAAATAATAGATAAACCTTACATACAACATTGATACCAAAATTTATAAAGTGTTCTTTGTTTTCTATCTCCCAAAATTTAAGGACCAGATAGTCTTTGCTAAAATGGTAGGAGCAGGATTGATACCACAATTTAGTTTTGAGCAAATATCTACCATGACATCCTCTATGTCCCAAAGCCTATGGAAAAATGATCGAACCATAGATTGCCAATTTGAAAGCATCTCAATTCTTCTTCTTATTTGACTGGGTATTCATGATAGATTTTAAACTATCCCATGTGATTCATACTATTCCTCGATTTGACTAGATGTGAGTTCGCCCAATGTTATCCGACTCCAAGCATATAGACTAATACTTTTTAGTGGTGTTGGTTTTACCAACTTAGAGTAAATTTTGTCAAATTAGGCCCTTTTAATATTAAGCATAGCTGCATACTTTTCCACAATAGGGACCAAATCATGCCTATCACCTTATGTATGAGATTTTAGAATTGTATCATGAGGTGTAGTAATCTAAAGTCATCTTTGACTTAAATTAGTAAAACAATATCCTCATAGTCTGCTGGAAAAATTGCCTTGTTTGTCTTATCCCAACTATTCCACACGTCTCTTAACTCTTAGAAATTAAACTGGTTGAAAACCATTTTAACCCATTTTAGGATCTCTAAGATATATTCAAGCTAGAGACTATCCCTACTCTCTTTTTGTTCCTTTTTTGATTTAGTCTTGACTGTCTCAAAATCTTCAAAACCTTCGGGTAGTGCTTATGCCATGGTGAGATACTTGTCTATGGACATTGCCCTCAGAACCAACTATCCTAAGATGGTATGAAATGATATGATGCACATGGCAAAGACAACAACAAAAGAAATATCAAGTTATTAACGTATAAAAGACAATAATTAAATTATAGAATAAAAGTACCCATGGGTATTGCAATGCTTCGAGGTGAGCATGAAAATATGAGGGCATAATTATTTCATTCGTCAAACCTAGACTTATGCAGACAGCATATCGGCATGTTCGGGATAAAATTAACACTTAAGATAGTGATAATTCATTCGTCACCATACAACTACAAGCTAATGTCAAGCCATCGATCAAACAACATAACGGCTTCTTTTAGGTTTACCCCCATCATGATAGCATGAAGGCTCTAAAGACATTAGGTACCTATTTATCATTGTCTAGTGATTGACAAAATTTAAGCCATTATTTAGACAACATAAAGACTTACTCGAGTAAGTTCAATTCCTTAGGTGTCTATACCAACCTTGAAAGGTATGTCTAGTGACAATATTCGAATATTACCTCTTATAAAAGGAAAAAAGCATGAGTCACCAGTTAGATAGCATAACAACATGCCCTGATAGTATTATTACAATGAATAATAGGATTTGAGATAGAAAGGAGGACATTAGTGATGATGTTCGTTCATTATCATTTATGCAAGAAAGAAGTGATAAAAGGGTAATAGGTAAAAAGTGTTTCCCCGAGTGTCTTATTCTTTCAATCAATTTAGTATTATTTCAGTATGGCCTGACATGGTTTGCCTCTATGGCTGACTATATGGGGTTAAGTTAACTTTAAAAGGTTCCAAAATTGCTTTTCTATTTCGTAGAGACAACCAAGGAACCCTGATCCCGGGCCTATCGTAGGCATGGTGCAACTGGTTTGATTTGGGTGGATGTATTTTGCTATGCCTATACGGATAAAAAAAATGTCACAAAAGCATAGGTACTTTACATCCTGGAACATATTGCTAGCCCACAGGTAAAGAAGAGATACCACAGAAGATACTTAGCTCACTTCCACTTAATAGAGGTGTTTTTCTCTCTCTAAAAAAGAATGAACGAGTGTCTAATAAAATGTGAGTGTGCGATGTATGTCGAGAAATAATCAAACCTTCTTATTTACTCCTTATTACCATTTTAAAAGAACTATCATATCCTTTTTTTTGTTGTTGGAGGATAGAAGAGAACCCTAACAATCACAAGAAGCATAAAAACACAGAGAGTGATGGCAAATAAACATCATGTATGAAGAAGATAAAGAAAAAGAATTATAAATAAATAACAGCCAAAATTAAGGGCAACCAAGAATAATGATAAAGTTTTTTTGGTTATTGGCCTAGCTTTCAAAATCAATTCCCTAGTGGAGTTGCCAAGCTATCGCGACATGCCACCGTTCTCACATGTAGCGTACTATGACTTATATTCTCACACGTAGTGTACTATAACTTATAAATGAAAGTGAGATGGGGCTCACCTTTGGATCATCCCCTGATTGGGATTTGAGCTAGGCATGATAAAATGAATGTTAAAAGGAGGATCATATTACTTTCTAACTAGTCTCGGATATAATGGCAATGACTTGGAGTCACCACTGACCATTTTAAGCTAGGTATGTCGAGTACCAATTAAAATCGATGATTCTAAGTTACGAACTGCATATACCAAAGTTCATCTTTAAGGGTTAGGGAGTTGGTTACGCATGGGGAATGATTAACACCCCCGCGATGCTCAAAATTGGTACTATCTAGCCATAAATTATCAAAGTCTCAGTTTTCTTCAATTTTTCATGCAATCATTACTTATTTGTAATCCCCTTAATATGAAAGCAAATTTTTGAATATTGGATCCAAGTTTTTGATAAAAGTTTAATTAATATCTCTCTACATAACCAGGATAGAGGAGAAACACAAAAGACTCAATAAAATAAGGTCTGGATTGATTTAAAAGAGAATAATCTACGTCAAGCACTGGAAGGATACTGACGTAGGATATTGCCTTGAGTTTGATGAAATTTGATTTTTTAAAACATGAACGAAAATCAACTTTAAGAAGATAAACAAGTTAGTAAGCCATAAAGGAATATAATAAAAGTTCCATTAAAGATGAACACATGGAAAACAAAAAGGAGGGACAGTCAGGGTATATCTCGTAATTAACCTCAATTATTTGAGGAATAACTAAATTGATAGTTTTTAGACATGTTTGGATTTAAAGGCCATCTTTGGCATAAAAAGGTTGATAAAAAGGTTCGAGGATGCTTGGGGAAGAGAAAATTAAATAATTTATGACCTAATATAATTAAATAATATAAGCTAAAATAAACTAATTAAATATGTTATGGGTTTTATTTTATCTAATGTATATTTTTTATGAGGCTTGGTTTTAAATTAAATAACTTATGACCTTACCTTAGCTAGAAATGATGGGGATGGACACGAGCTTGTACGAATGACCTCGGTGGTACTTTAGATGATGGCTTTTGGTACCTCAAATGTTAACCTGGACAAAATATGGTGTCTGCAGGGACTGTTGGTGTTATTTGCTACACATCCGCTAGACCAGTGAGTGAAAAGAGAAAAAAATATGCAGATTTTTTTTTCATCTGGCAATTTTGAAAAACATGATAATCTAAAATTAAAACCTAAAACTTGAAAAAAATTCATTTTGTTCTTCATATGTACAAACATAAAAAATCTTAGGAAATCCTTGTAGATTGATAATAGGGAAAAATAAAATAAAATAAAAGCCCTTAAAATCTTTTATATCATCTATTGTTCATTAAGTGGACCAAGAGATTCATCCAAGAAAATGAGAAAAATTTTATCAAAACCAAAAGATTGAATTGCTCATGATAACTCATGAGTGTACCCAAGAATATTCCTTCCAGCATGGTGAACAACTTGTGAAACCAAACCTACCAATCCAATACTCCCTCTTCTGTAAACAAGGTCTAATCTTCTTTCCATCTTTAAAAACAAAAAAACTTTAAACTAACATAAAAAAGATCAAATGAGAAAAAAAAAGGTCAAGCTTTAGAGAGTTTTATGGAGATCTTTAAATATACCAATTCTTAAGCTATTTCAACAGTAGCATCCATCTCTGTAACATTCTTTTTTTCCAATGCTGCCAGCACCCATCTCTGTAACATTTCCTTTTGCCAATATTACTTCTGAAAAACACATACCCACGTGAATCTTAATTTCACAACTTTCTTTTTTGTATCTATTACCAAAGATTCTTATCAGGTTTCATTGATTGCTTACTCTACAAAATGGGCCCATAGAGAAAGATATATGGGAGGATTTCAAATTGCAAAATGGTTTTGAAAATTTTAAGGGTTTGGTTGATGTAGGCCAATATTAAGTTAGTTATTATGATTAGCCACCACTACTTAAACTCATCCTTAGTGCTACGATTATTGTTATTATTAACTAATTTATGTTTTTTACTGTTAATTCTCTCCCTATATTTTTTATTAATGATGGAATGAAAGATGGCAAGTACCATTATTATTAAAATTGAATTTTTCTTTCTTTTTTTCCTTTCTATTCTTTCTAACTTTTTATCTTTGTTCTGCGTCTTTTTCCCTATCATTATAGTTTTTTTCTCTATTGTAAGGTATATTACATATTTGACTTACATGAATTAAGAGAGCCTCACTATTTGGCATCAGAGCCATGATTTGGAAAAATAACAGAAAGGGTCAACACTTGTTTGCAGAAAAAAACTCAACCAAATGCAACGAGATCTTTCTAGGACTTAAGCTGATGTTTAGCAATTGGAAAAAAGGTTGGATGGGAAATATAAGTCAGTTAGGGCAAAATGGAAATTGGCATTTAAAAGCCTTTCTGAATTGCTGATGAACAAGAGTTAAATGACTGAATAATTAGTTGCTATTGGTTCCAGCACAAGGAATTCAATAAAATTACTTAGGATTCCTTGCTACCATTATTGACTCTAGTTGATTTTCATTACCCTCATCTAGTTCACCATCAATCCTTTAAACGAAAGTGTCTAAAATTTAATGGAGATAACTTCAAAGTGTTAGAGCTTTTAATGGTAAATGAAATCACGATAGGGTGAATTTATTTCTCAAAACTTTGGCAAATTAAAACTTTGATAAATAAAATTGAGAAATCTAAACAATAAATTTTGGAGTGCAAGTTAGTGAATAAAAATGAATAATTAAAGACAATAGAAAGAAAAAGCAAACTCAATGATTTAGAGAGGTTCAGCCTTAATTGCCTACGTCTTCTACCTCAGTTTCACTTGCCTCAGATTCCATAATTCACTAACTTGAATCGTCGACCTTTCAAGGACAAGGTATAACTTTCACACTCCTTATTTTTCAAAGCTATGATAGAACCCTTTACCCCTTAGAACCCTCTCTCACTACTTTTGAAGGCTAAGTAGAAACCTTCTCTACTTTTCAATGGCTAAGTAGGAACCTCCCTTTTTTACAAGAATTTGAATGTAAAAAAATAAAACCTCTAAAGGTTAGGTGTTTACAAGAATTTTGACTCAAGAAAAATATGTATCTAAAGATACAAAATGAAGAATACAAAAAATAGGAAGAATTAATCCTATACAAAGATGAATTACTTAGTAAAATTGATGGAAAGATGAAATATTTGACTCTAAGCACAATCTCTTAGTTTTTCTTATTGAACGTGTTGGAGAAGCTTATTTATACCATTGATCATGATTATAGCCATTAGGAACATTTGGTGAAGGAATACAGCCGTTGGAGTCTTCATAAATGTTATTTTCCATTGTTCCCTATGTTGTTGTATCGATACAATACCAAGAGTATCAATACATAAGTTAAAAATATGGCCATTGCAGGCTTTAATATCACTACATGACGCTGAGTGTCAATACTTAAAATGTTACATTGATAAAACTTAAGGTGAATTTACTTGTAAAACTCCCCCTTAATCATTTAAAGCCTTTTAATAAAACTCCCCCTTAATCATTTAAAGCTTTTCAATGAAACTCGCCCTTAATAAAAGCATTATGAAATTAATTTTAAAAAAGAGTTTTGAAACACTTGGCAATGGCATTTTTGGTCATATTTGGCTTCAAGAGTATCAACACAAAATATTAAGGATTTTTATAATATAAATAATATAAACACATGTGAAATCCTTCTATTTGCTAGCATAGACATATATATAAATAAAGTAAAAGTAGGTGAATTAACTCCTAAAACTCTTCCCCTTTTTGGAATATCAAAAAGTTGAAGGTAGGTTAATTTAAAGCTAAGAGAGTAATTTTAACAAGATTTCTAGAAGTTATACTAATGATGAAACATTTAAGAGCATGTATACTAGTTATTAAGACAATATATGCATTTAAGCCCTAATGTGTAGTTCATCCAATTTTTGTATTCTTTTGTAGTCATTTAAACATATTTGAAAGATAGAACATGCCAATTGGTGAAGGATTTTAAGAATTATTAATCCAATTGTTGTCTAGATGCACGATAGATACTAATTTTTTTTATACATATGCATATTATAATATATGCCATATGGAAGGTTAAAAAAATTTTTTTAAGAAAAATGTAACAAACTTCCATAGATTAGAAGATCATTTGCTTATTTATGATATGTCAATAAAATCATTTGAGCAAACATTCAATCAAAGAACATGCTTAAATATAAAAATTAAGCATTTAGACATCTTCAAAGATTTATTCAAAGTAAATATTTTAAGCATACATTGCATAGTAGAATACCAATTATATAATTTACTCGTGTATGTTACCAAACTTAATGCTAAAGGATAAGAATTTAATAACCTTTGTTTAGTGATTACCTTAACCTTGCCAAACTTTGATGATATGCTCATTGTAACTTTGAATATCATTTTTTCTAGTATTTGAGCATTCCTTGATGATTTTGGCTTGATTTGAAAAGGTTGTATGCTTTATTTGCTTTATTTTGCTATGCAAGTGTTTGTCTTTCAAGGATGGATTTATCTCCATGATCCTTGCAAAACTTAAAAAAAAAATCTTGACAAAAGATAAGCATTAGAGGTACCAAGATTTTAATTGTAAAAGAATATTCAATAAGCTTAGGTTTTGTTAGGAATGAAAGATGTTCAATGAGCTTAATGACATTTTGAAGTAAGTGATACCAAATGTTAATGAATGAAGAACATTAAGCGTATATGGTATCAATTATTGTAATGTGAAAAAAATAATGATGTATAGAAAAATTTGTATTTTTGAGCATTATGAGGCAATATGAGCACTTAATGCATTTGATTTGTGAAACGCTCACTAATGAATCAATATAATGTTTAAGCATGTGATGAGTTATGAAACGATGTTTATCAAGGTTTAAAAATCATAAATTTGAAGCATTTAGAGTGAAAACTCATTAACGAAACCAATTTTGCATTTAAGAGCCAAAAAGGCACGAAATTGTCAAAATGCACTACTTGTATTGACACAAGGGCTTTTGTATTGATACACATACAAAGTCCCTTGCATCAATACAAGTTGGGCTTTTCTGGGTTTTTGTTCATTGTATCAATACAGGACTCAAAGTACTGATACATGCCTTAAGTTTTTTGAAAAATATATAGAATAATATGCAATTTGGCATTCCAAAACCCATGATTTTATATTTTAATGCAAACTTTTGGATTTAAGCATTTAAAAATCATATGAATAATCAAACTTTGGATTAAAATAACTTTTAAAGTCAAGTTTGAATGAATTAGCATATTTGGTCATATAAGTAAGACATAAGCAACTAAAAGTCTTGGAATAACAATTTTTATTCAAACCACATATGCACAAGTTTAAAAGTATTTTTAATGTGTACCAAACTTGTTTAAGCCATAACACATGAATTTACAATATAATCAAACATCCTAAGCTTCATGCAAGCATAATTAATATAAAACATTTAAGAGACTTAAGAATTTGCTAATGCATGTTTATGGCATCACATTTTATAAGTAAGCTCTAAATGCTCTCCCTAAGGATATGCGTATAACTTAGTCATGAAATAGAGCTTCTTAAAGACTCATAACATAAAGCTTATCAAAATCAATCTTTTATACATAAATCATTCTTAAATTATGCTTCATAACAACATTTTACAAATTAATTTAACATATTATCATTAAGCACTAAATCATCAAATGCATGCACATTTAAGTTCATAGTTGCTTAAGGTGTAAAACATGAATTTTCATTTAATCCGTTTTTTGTTAAAAATATTTTTTTTAAAATTCAATAAACATTAATAATCACAACATGAATAACCAATAAACATATCCAAATTTTAAGGCTTAGAGGTTGCCTATCACACTTCGTTATGTGTCTAGAATATCCATTTGCTTTAACACACCAGCAATAGACTTTCACTTGGTTTTGGGTACCAAAATTGCTTTGGCTCCTTGAATATTATTCTCAAAGCCTCTTGTTCCCTCAGGAACCCATACTTGCCCAACTTTAAATTGTATTCTTTTCTTGATAGGAATGACCATGAAAATTGCAATGTAAGCATTTAGTCATAGTAACTTAAAAAGATTTGTCTAAAATAATTTTCTTTTCTTATTCCAAGCTTTCAATTTTTCTTTCCAAATCAAAATTGACTTTATCTAAAATGTTAATTCTTAGCTTGGAGTTATTAAAATCATTTTTCAAATCTTTGTTTCATTCTTAACACAAGTTTTAATTTTAATAGTAAATCATTTTCAACTTTTAATTTTGAAATAATTTTCTTCTATTTAGAGTTCATTTCCTCAAACTCAACTACAAGATCACCAAAAGCATCTTGTAACTCATCAAATGTATAGGAATTTAAATTTGGAGAGTTTGAAGTTACCTTGGGCTCATCAAGAGCCATTAAGCAAAGGTTGCCAATTTGGTCCTCTTTGGAGTCATCATCATCGGAAGAGTTACCATCACTCCAAGTTGTTGCAAATGCCTTTTTTTCTTCTTTTTCAATAATGGGCAATCGAATTTAACATGGCCTGATTTGTTGCAATTGTAGCATACCACCTTGTTAACCTTTTTAGATTGGGATGATTTGCCCTTATCTATCTTCATGAATTTCTTGGCAAATATGATCATCATCTTCATATCTTCACTATTTTTATCATCATCTTCCTTTTCCTCATTCATGGAAGCCTTCAATGCAACTCTAACTTTTCTTAGTTGCTCATTTCGATGATTTATCTTTATTTCGAATGTGAGAAGTGATCTGATGAGCTCGTTTAAGGCAAGGAGATTGAGGTCCTTTGACTCCTCAATTGTAGTCACTTTAGCTTCCCATGACTTAGGAAGATTATTTAACATTTTCTTGACCATCTCCTTGTCGGGATACACCTTTCTAAGACCCTTCAAGTTGTTTACAATGTTTGTGAATCTATTAGACATCTTCTTGATTCTCTCCTCTGGTTTCATCTTGAACATCTCATAGTCAAAAGTGAGCATGCTTATCTTGAACTCCTTAACTTGATTGGTCTCTTCACGTGTGATGGTCAATTTGTCCCATATCTCTTTGGCATTATCACTCTAAGACACCCTATTGTATTCATTGGGGCCTAATGCACAAAAAAGTGTATGCATGGCCTTGGCATTGAGTTGAGCCATCTTAGTATCTTTCTCATCCCATTCCCATTCTTCTTTAGAAACTTCAAGATAACCTACCATCTTTGTTGGGATAAATAGGCCTTTCATGATTATCTTTCAAACTTGATAATCATTTGCTTGGACAAATAACCTCATCCTTATCTTCTAATACGCGTAATCTTCACCATTGAAGAGAGAAAGCTTCACGATTGAATGTCTTTCTTGGCCCATACTGAAAATATCACCACTAGCCATACGCTTGATCTTTTACGGATATTTACTCAAGGATGTTAAGCTTGTAATAATGAGACACAAGCTCTAATACCAATTGTTAGACCTTTTAGTGGTGAATTAAATCAAGAGGGGGTGAATTAATTTTTCAAAACTTTGGTAAATTAAAACTTTAATAAATAAAAATGAGAAATCTAAACAATAAACTTTGGAGTGCAAGTTAGTGAATACATATGAACAATTAAAGACAAGGGAAAAAAGAAGCAAACTCAATGATTTAGAAAGGTTCGGCCTCAATTGCCTACATCCTCTACCTTAGCCTCACTTGCCTCGAATTTCCATAATTCACTAACTTAAATTGTCTACCTTTCAAGGACAAGGTATAGACTTTACACTCCCTATCTTTCAAGGCTAAGATAAAAAACTCTGCCTTCTATCTTTTGTGGCTAAGATAGAACTTTCTCTCACTACTTTTGAAGGCTAAGTAGAAACCTTCTCTATTTTTCAATGGCTAAGTAAGAACCTCCACTTTTTACAAGAATTTGAGTATAAACAAATAAGACCTTCAAAGGTTAGGTGTTTACAAGAATTTTGGCTCAAAGAAAATATTTATCTAAAGATACAAAATGAAGAATACAAAAAATAGGAAGAATTAATCCTATACAAAGATGAACCACTTAGTAAAATTGATGGAAATATGAAATATTTGACTCTAAGCATATTCTCTTAGTTCTTCTCTTGCTAAATGTGTTTGAGAGGCTTATTTATACCTTTGATCATGATTATAGCCATTGGGAACAATTGGTGAAGGAATATAATTGTTGGAGTCTTCATAAATGTCATTTTCCGTTGTTCTCCATGCTATTTTATCGATACAATACCAAGAGTATCAATATATGAGTTAAAAATATAACCATTGTAGTTTGTTGTATCGATACATGGAGCTGACTATCGAATTACTTAACATGCTGTATCAATACAGACACACTTGTATCGATATATTCGAGAGTTTCAGCCAAACTTTAGCTACTACCAAGCAATGTACCGACACATATATGGTGAGAATCGAGACATGCTGTTTTGTATTGATACATTTGAGGGTTTTAAACATGGTATCCATACGTTATGCATTGTGCCAATACATTCCTTTAAAATACTTTGTAAAATGATTTTTCTTAGCTTTAAAACATGGAAAACTTATCTAAAAAATGTTTTATATAAAAGTATATATTAAGAACACATTTTTGAGTGCTTGAAGGAGTTAAAACACATTCTAGTATTTTTTTTTAAAGTGTTTACAAAATATTTCATGGAAAAATACTAATCTTGAAAATACAGGCTAATTAAGCTTAAGTTTAAGTTATATCAAAACTAAAATTAATTCAAAACTAATATGACTAACACAATGGCTAGTTGTCATAGTTGGAACAATATTTCATAGCCGAAAGAGTTCCTAATGATAACAAGGTTATTGTGGTCATGTTAAATCTAGAAGGAAAAGCATTATAGTTGCATCAATATTATGCCAAGGGACAAGGTGGGTTGACAAGCTTGAATAAACAAGTTATTTGGAGGGGATAAAGGCTCAATTTGCTGTGGAAGAATATGATGATGCAACGGCAGAATTAGTAAACCTTAAGCACAATAGATCTGGGGATCAATTCCATGAAGATTTTTTAGGTAGACTTAACCTCTTACAACTTTCAGACTCATATGCCTTAAGTATTTTCAGTAGAAATTTGAAACCTGAAATAGCTCAATAAGTTAGACTTTTTAGACCAAAAACCTTGAATGAAGCCCTTCACTAAGCTAAACATGTAGAAGTGATCCTCCGTCCTACACTTAAGCGAACTATTAAGTCACCTTTCTTCAGACCCACACCTTTTGCCACATTTAATTTTTACTCAAAACCAAATCAGGTAACTTACCACCCTTATTTCCCACGCCAAAGATTTTGCCTAATCCAAATTTATCAAAAACTACCGCCATTAAACCTTACCCTTTGAATAACACTAGAAACAATACAACTTCTCTTAATCATCCTGCCTCCAAAAGTCTTTTTGCCACTGTCATGGAAGAGAGGGAAAAAAGGGACTCTGTTTTTGATGTGGCTCCAAGTATACCTATGGCCATAAATGCATGAGATCATAGTTGTATCAACTTCTTACTGAGTCTATTAATGATGAGCTAGAGACTGAGGTTTATTCTGACTGTTTAGATAATCTTGAAGTGTTAGTGACAGAAGGAGAGGTTATTGAGCGGCCAATAATGTCACTCCAAGCCATGTTGGGAAACACAGGGTTCCATACTTTGAGGGTGCAGGCATTTATTGAAAAGTAGTCTGTCAGCATTTTAGTGGACTCTGAGAGTACACACGACTTCATCAATATACTGGTGGTCAAAAGGTTGGAATTATTTATGCAAAATGGTCCCAAACTGAGTATTATAATTGCTGACGGAGGGAATTTGCATACTTTTAGCATTTGTGAAAAGATGCAGTGGTCATTTTAGAAGCTGCAATTTATAACTAATTTTTTAGTCCTAACCCTTATAGGATGTGAGATGGTGTTAAGGGTGCAGTCGCTAGCTTCGCTAGGCCCTATATTTTAGGATTTCAGTGCTCTAATAATGCAATTTCAAGTTGAATCTAATTGGTGTAAGTTTCAAGATATTACAATATAGACTTTGTGTTGAAAGAATGCCACCCGATTGCTTTTGTCATTATTGTGGAATAGAAACAGCAGCCTTGTGTTCACTTGTTAACTGTTGATTCATAGAATTAGCCCATTGTGTCCAAACCAGAGGGGAAGTAGACTGCATTGATTCCCAAGGAAGTAGAATTATTGTTAAAAGCGTATGGTGGTTTATTTGTTTCACCTCAAGGCTTGCCATCAACTAGACCTTAGGATCACAAAATTCCTCAACAAGACGAGACTCAAATAGTGAGGCTCTAACCTTATAGACATTCTGCTGCACAAAACAAATGAGACTGAAAAGTTAATAAAGAAAATGTTGGCTGCTGGAGTGATCTGAGATAGTACTAGCTCCTTTGCCTCTCCAATTGTAATGGTGAAGAAAAAGGATGGTAGTTGGAGACCTTGTGTAGATTACTGCCAACTCAAACAGTTAACCATCAAAGATAAGCTTTCGTTTTCTCTAATTAACGAGCTAATAGATGAATTAGTAAATGCAATTTATTTCATTAAGCTTGACCATAGGTCTGGTTATTATTTAAATTAGGATGTTTGAAGGTAACATTCATAAAACTTCCTTTAGAACACATGAAGGCATCATGAATTCTTAGTGATGCAGTTTGGCGTCATTAATGCTCGTTCTACTTTTTCAAAGTGTGATGAACTCTTCTTTTAAGTCATTTCTTCAATAGTTTGTTTTAGTGTTCTTTGACGATATAGCTGTCTACTCTAGTTGTTTGCAAGCTCACTTGAGTCATTTGAGGAAGGTTTTTGATATATTATAGGAAAATCAGTTTTATCTCAAATAGAGCAAATGTATCTTTGTTACACAAGAGATCAAATATTTAGGCCATGTCATCAGTGCAAAGGGGATTACTATGGATGTCAATGAAGTACAATGCATAAAGATTGACCATTGCCTAAATCAATTAAGCAGCTTAGAGGGTTCCTAGGCTTCACGGACTACTACACAAGGTTTATCAAAGATTATGGCCTCATTGCTAAATCATTGCCAGACCTCTTGGAGAAAGATGGTTGGAATTGGACACTAGTAGCCGCTCAAGCCTTTGGGAAACTCAAGCTGGCCATGACCATAGCACCGATGCTAGCATTCCTTGATTTCACATCTACGTTTACAGTTGAAACTAATGCTTCAGGTTCGGGAATTGGTGCAATATTATCTCAAAAGGATAGACCTGTAGTTTCCTACAGTAAGGCCCCATCCCAAAGGCATCAAGCACTCTCTATTTATGATAAAGAGATGCTCGTTGCTTTGTTGGATGTAAAAAAAGTGGAATTCATATCTTGTGGGGAAGCATGTTATCATTAAAACAGATCATCAAATCCCCAAATTCCTGCTGAACCAACAGGCCATCACACCAGCCCAGCAAATGTGGGTCACTAAGATGATGGTAACTTTGAAGTCCATTATAGAAAGGGCTCCACCAACACTATCGCTGATGCATTATCTAGGAAACCGAGCTGAAAATCTACAGCTAGTGGCCACAACCACCATGAACACTGATCTACTGCAAAGAATTCAAAATATTCTAACTGAACTACCCTACAACCCTGCTAAACATCCAAAGTATGCTTTGGTTGGTGGTCTTTAAAAAGGAAAAAAGAAAGTTAATAGTGGGTCAACACTTGGAGTTATGACAAGAGCTCATAGATTACTTGCATTCAAGCCCTTCAAAAGGACATTCTGGAATAATGCCAACAATTCACAAGATTGGTTCCATACTTTATTGGAAGGTTATGCGAAAGGAAGTAAAAAGGAGGAATGGAGAATGCCAACTCTATCAAAACAAAAGTATGACACTGTTGCTAGCCCTGGCCTATTGCAACCCTTACCAATTCCAACTAGAATATGGTTTGAAATCAGCATGGATTTCATTGAGGGCTTAGCTAAGTCAGCAAGTAATGACACCATCCTAGTTATTGTAGATTGGCTTTCCGAGTATGCCCACTTCATTGCCTTGTCCCATCCTTTCACAGACTTAACAATAGCTCAACTATTTTTAGACCAAGTTTACAGGCTGCATGGGATGCCCGAAAGTATCATGTCAGACGGATAAAGTAATCAAGAAATTTGTAACTTCTCTGAAATTTTCAACGTCATACCACCCACAGATTGATAGGCAAATTGATGTGGTGAATAGGTGCATAGAAGCCTAGTTATGATGTATGACAAAAGAAAAACCCAGGGAATGGAACAATTGGTGGCCGTTGGCTGAGTATTGGTATAAGACTTCTTTCCACTCCTCTATTAACACCACTCCATATAAGGTGGTCTACAGCCGAGCCCTACCTGTGCACATGCCCTACTTACCAGGAGAGAAACTAATAGCCACGGTAGACAGAAGTCTTCAAACACGGTAGGCTGCGCTTAAAATGCTCAAGTTTTACTTGGTGAGATCTCAAAAGAGGATGAAGCCCATGCATGACAAGAAAAAAATTAGAACGCTCATTCCAAGTTGGTGAGTGGGTGTATCTTAAATGGCAGCCTTATAGGCAACATACTGTAGCCACCAGGTCTTGTAAGAAGTTTAGCCCCAAGTTCTTTGGTCCTTTTCAAATACTAGCTAAAGTTAGCCCTGTTGTATACAAACTCCAACTTCTTCCTGGTTTAAGAGTCCGTCCACCATTTCATGTTTCTCAACTAAAGAAACATATCGGCCAACTTCTTTCTCAGCCACAACTGCTAATACTTTCCACTGATGGTACAGTCGCACGTGAAACAGTAGAAATACTTGCCCGCAAGATGGTTAAAAGGGGTGATCAAGTTGTAACGAAGGTCTTGGTCCAATGGTCCTCATTTTAATCCTTAAGGACAAGGATTATGTCTGCGAGGGAGGTATTGATACAGGCCGATATAAAGTCAGTTACTGTAATTAGCCACCACTACTTCAATTCATCCCTAGTGCTACAGTTACTGTCATTGTTAACTACTTTATGTTAGTTACTGTTAATTCTCTCTTCTGTATTTTTCAGTTACTGTTGCTACTAGTATTAAGCTACTCTTATCAGTTAGTTATATTAAGAATGCTGGAATGAAAGATGGCAAGTACCATTATTATCAAAACTGAAATTTTCTTTTCTCCTTCTGTTCTTTTTAACTCTTTAATCTCTGTTCTGCATCTTCTTCCTATCATTGCAATTTTCTTTTTCACTATTGCAGGGTATATTACCTCTTTGACTTATGTGAATTGAGTGAGCCTTACCATAGGTTTCTACTCTTTCTGTTTTTTTTTTTTTCTTTTTTTGATAAATATATATTTAAACTTTTTTTTTCATTCACTTGGTTTCTTACTTAATTTAATTTTTTTTATTTTTTGAATGCTATACAAATAATTTACGTGTCAGCATTTTTCTAGTAAATTAAGTGCGTGGCATTCAAACGTAATTTTTAGTTGTCAAAAGTTCTTAATTGATCATTTCAAGAAGATTACACCCTTTAATAAAATTGAAATAAAATTTTTACTCTTTATTAACTCAAACGCGAAAAATTTAATCCTAAATTAAACATTTAATCTTTATTTTGAGAACTAGTGACATGTTTTATTAAACATAGCTGGGAGTGAGACATGTTAAACCTGGCTTCATTGATGACTGTGCCAATTGATTTTCTTTTCTTTTTTTTTTTTTCACTTTTTAAGCAAATGCATTAATCACCCGAGCATGTTTTTTAATATTTGAAATTATTGTTCTAAAATACTATCAGAAATTAAAATGTCTAAAAAACATATAACGTTAAAAATTAAAAAACAAATCATTTCTAATACCATTTAAATGAATTAACATTAAAATGTACTAAAAATAAATTATTAAAATATAACATTCGTATTCTTTAATAAATAAAATTACTTCATACTATCAATGTCTTTTTAGCGATGGCTAAAAAGCGTCAGAGTAACATATTGAGCTTAGGTTCGAGTTCAAGAATTTTTTTTTACCTTTTTTAATTTATCATTTCAATATTATTGCTTTATTTGTATCGAAAATATGATAACTAAGTGTTGGAACATTTTCAAAATAATGAAAAGTTATGTCTTCAAAATAATGTCTCTTAATTATTTAATTAAGAGTGATGTCTTTTGGTTATTTACTAAGTGGTTTGACTATCCAAGTAGACATGTATTTGAAATAGTTATGTCTATATGAAAGGACACTTCTTTGCCTATAAATAAAACTCTCTCGTTTAGAAGACATAGATAAAAAAATAGATAAAAAACTACAAATAGAATTTTGGTAGTTTTGTCTCACATTGCTTAGTGCATAGTAAATTGATGTCGTCAATGCAAAATGTCGTTAATCAAAGGGCTTCATTGTATCCTCAAGGTTTATGTTGGTAACCCTTTTGCATACCTAATTAATGGTGGAGGCGAATAAAATCTTAAAGAGAGTGGCATTGCTACACACCTTGAAGCCTTCGTCAATTTTTCGTGCTTTTCGGTTCCCCACATAGTAACAATTTTAAGGTTTTATTTGTGTAATTTTACAAGAAATTTGATTGAAGGTGAAGGAGGATATAATGAAAGGTGCAAGACCCAGCATTTAATAAACCATTGCCTAACATAAACATGTTAAGATACAAATATTTGGGATGACATGGCAAGAGTAAAAATGATACATGCAAAAGGCATGTTATGGAGTGTCAAGTACATATTTTTCCTTTTATATATTTAATTAAATTTGTAATGCAAATAAACTAAAGTGATAAAAGAGATAATCAATGGCGGCTTAAGTTTTCATAATGCTCTACATACATGTATGTTTTGTGAACTTTTATCTAAATTAATTATCTATGTGTAAAATCATTCATTTTTGGATAGTTGTTGAGTTGTATTAAAGTCTTAATAGCTTATAATGAGACATCTATGAAGCTATTTGAAAAAGTTACTACTAAATTTTACTTGCAAATTATTATATTGGTCTCATGATTGCTATCTATTGTTAGTGGCTTATGATATGAATCTTTCATGAATAATTATGACTATGCAAAATAGATATGTTTATTAGCAATTATATATATAATAAACTAAATGAAAGTTCATTATATAGATGGACATATAAGGTCGATCATTTTGGTTGGCTTAAAACAACCATAAACCTAAATTAGTTTTATATTTGGTTACACATTTTGGTAGTTCGCATTAAAAAGGTTAAACAAAATTATGAGTATTTAACCTATTTTATTATTTGTCACATGAATTTATGTTGGTTTTATGAAATAAAAAG
>JBBYHL010411208.1:7610-18730 GCA_038381835.1 Adansonia madagascariensis
AAATCAATCTACTTAGTAACCAATTAACTTGAAGCATTACGAACAAGATTGGATAAATAATTCATATATTATTAAATCAAGAAAAGGGAATAAAATAATCCAAACTACATGTTGAGTTCTATTGTAACCTAGAAAAATAGATTTACTTCGTATTGATTAAAGAAAACACAGAACATTGGAGGTTCACCATCATAAACATTATAATAAAGATAACACAATTAAGGGAAAAGAGAAAACTAAAAATTCTTGGGTCTCAATCTTTATATTCTTCAATTCTTCTCCTATTGTAAAATTTTGATGGCTTCTCTTATCTTCAAAAAATAAAAAAGCTACAAAGTATCTAGAGATGATTGAAAGCCTAATCCTAAAAGTCATATTTATAGGCAAAACCCTTAAGTGGAGGACTTGGTCTGCAAGTAGCATGAACATTGATTTTTGGAAATGATCAAATTTGAAGCATCTTGCTTAATTGAATCCACTTTTCTTCTTCATTAAGTTATTGCATTTTTAAAATTCCTTTAGGTTTTGACCTACAAAAAATATAGAAAATATTTAAATAACTAAGTAATTAAAATATAAGTAATGTAAATACTACTAAAATAAAAAAATAATAAAATAAAATAGTACTAAATTAAAAATTACTAAAAATAAATAAAATCTAAGTAAAAATCTCTAAGACTAAGCTATGTTGATGCACATAATGAAACTAAATAACTCTATTTTATAGAGTTATCATTGATAAAATTCAAGTAGTCCTAAATGTTTAATGATATTTTTGTGTTTTTGAGCAAATCAAAGCATAGGTTATACAAATCTTATGTGAACTCATATTTAAAGATAAAAATTTACATTGAAAGGTATTTGAAAACACGAAAAATAGGCTTAAAATCTTATCAGACCTGAATGGGTCAAGAAAACATAGCTTGACTCAGCTAGAAGTTATGATTGTCTTAGCTAAATGCCACCCCCTAGGTGGCACGTGGAGCTTTATTTCGTGGTCGTTTCGGCTTCGGTTTTTCCAAACTTGATTTTTTTTAATTTTTAATTTTTTGATATTGTTTTGGAACTTTTAAAGTATGTAAAATATTTATTATTTATTATTTCTATTTAATTAAATAATAAATATATTTATGCATAAATATTGTGTAATTTTATTTCATGTAAAATATTTTAACATGTTAGGAATATTTTGAAAATATGTGCTCTCCTTATGAATCATCCAAAAATTCATAGTCTTAATCTAAGGTTAAGTGCATATATGTATGATAAAGTTTTTTTGTTGGAATTAAAATATGAAATTGCATATCCATATGGTATGAAATAAATGCATTTCGATCTTATACATTTTTTATGTGACTTAAAGAATGTATGTCATGTAATGCTTATATATTATGTCTTGATTTTGGAATATGTTACAGCTTTGTAATTTGATATTCTATTGTAGTATGAAATTTTTTACTGCATAAAAACTTGATGTCATTATTAAGGATCAAAATTATGAACTTGGTATTAGTCATATCAATTTAAGTTACTTGATTTAGATAAATTAGTAGTTATTTAAAGTAAAGATTTTTCTTTAAATAACTATATACGTTAAATGACATTAATAAAGTTTTATGTCTTGAAATTTATTTGGTATATGTTTTATAAGTTATTAAACCATGTATGCAATTATTTATAGTATACATATATTATGTCCTTATTTAAATCTAAATCAATTGCTTGATATTAGCAATAGCATCTTAAGTTGATTGACTTAGTTAAAATAAGTAGTTATTTAAGTTTAGTTATTTAAAATAAAGTTTTCTTTAGATAACCATATACGAAGAGTAACAGCAATATATGAAATTATTTGTGCTATAATTGCAGTAAGTAAGCATGATTTAATATTAGGTTCTCTTGCAATTATTCCTAATATGTAATAAAAATTTATGCATATATTCAAGATTTTATTATCAAAGTTCTACACTACTAGCTTAAGAGTAGCCATAGCATCTTAAGTAGGTTGATTTAGATAAAAGTACATAGTTATTTAAAATAAAGCTTTCTTTAAATAACTACACAAGTTAAATGACATCAATAAGAAATTATTGAGATATGCAATAAATTTGAATGCATACATGTTGAATTTTATTATGAGAGTTCTAAGTAATCAGCTTAAGAGTAGTCATAACATTTTGAGTTAATTAATTTAGATAAAATAATAGTTATTAAACATAAAGTTTTTCTTTAAATAACTACAAAAAGAAAATGACATCAATAAAGTGCCAGACCAATGAAATTAGTATAATTAATTTTATAAAATAGTTAAAAGTAAAACAATATAGCATCAAAGTTAAATTTTCTTTTGCCCACGTGTATGGATTATTTAATTTTGGAGTTTTAAAGTTATTTCTTTATCATTAATCTGTAAATTCATATGCATGATATATCTCTACCTATAGGAAGGTTAGATTTATATTTGAATATATAGTATTTTATTCAATTAAACTATAATATTTTGCATTTTGCAATAATTTCTATTTTGTTATTAAGAAGGCTGCTAGAATAAATGCCATCTGGTGATGAAAAATTACTTTAATTGAAAGCAGTAAATTAAGTTATTCTTAGGTATAAGAACCTTGACTTAACATTTTAGGTAGACAATTTGTCCTCGATAAATAAAGTGCGTAAAATGGAAATGGATTCGGATGTACAATAGGAGAAATTTAAATGTTTAAGTATGATGTACTTCATATCCTATATTAGTGACTCAATTTTAGATTCCATCCTAAATTGTGACATTATCAAGGATTATTTTTAAGCTATTAAAGATCAAATTGTTAAATCTGATAGTTTTGGCTGCCACCCCAATAAATAAGCTTTTAGGAATAAAGTTTAGCAATTCCAAAGTTGTGCGTGAGCACATTACAGGATTTGAAAGACATTATTACACGATTTAAGCCTTCAGAATTGAGTTTCTTAAGTAATTTTGTTATCACTTTCATATTCAACTCTTTTCCTAATGAGCATGGATCATTTAAAGTACATATAAGGAAAATGATCTATCAATTAACTCTTAGCTATGTGTGTTCAAGTACAAAAGAGATTAAAGAATGAGAAACTAAATTTAGTTTGCTTACTAACTCCAGCTAAAAGGTGATAAGTATGGTAAATGTGTTTTACAGGTAAAGATAGAAAAATGCCAATAAAGAAAAAATGCATGAAATTCTTCATTTTTGTATTAACTTAGACACATAAAAAAATTGCCTAAAGTATAAAAGGAGGCTCGAAAATAAAGGTAAACTCATTTTTGTACGAATCACTTTTGGTGACGTTCCTTATAACACATGGTGGTTGGGTTTAGGCTTAATGAATTATACTTTTATAACTGTGTAAGGTTTCATAAAGCCAAAGAAACCAAAAGTAGGAGAAACATCTATTTGAAAATCAATAAGGACTTTGAGGATCATTTTTAAATAAAGATTTTACTTTAAACTTTGAAGAGATTTTACCTATCATTTTAGAAATTTTTTTAAGTAAAATGAATTTTGAATTTTAGAATTTTATTGCTAAAATTTCAAGAAGAAAATGTTTCAACTTGTTTTGATGTCATTAACTTGGATCCTAATTGTGAAAATAAGTTTGTTAACTATGCATATGATTTCTGGTAGTAAAGATGTGCTACGAATGAAAACTCCATTGAGTTGTGGTATAAAGATTGTATCACATCTCTACATAGAAATTTGGGAGATTGATCAATGATAGAGTTCTTAAACTTTTGAGTGTGACACTTAAGTTAGTTGCATTAAGGAAAAGGTTAACTAACAAGTCCATAACAAAAGCTAAAGAAAGCACTGTAATCTTAAAGAGATCACATCTTCCTCAAAGTTTATAGATTGATGCATTAAAACAGGTATTTATATTTTAAATAAAGTTCCAACTTAATTGGCTTATAAAACTTTCTTAGTATTACGGAATAGTTGGAATCTAGTTTAATACATTTACAAACTTGAGTTTTCTTGTCAAAGTGAAGGTTCATAACCTAAACATAAGAAAATTGGATCCAAAAACAGTTAATAGTTATAGGTTTTCTGATTAAATTGAAGGGGTATGGGTTTTAAATGTCCCTCAAATTCATCTAGAATTGTTAAAGCTAGAAATGCTAAGTTTCTTATTGATCATGAGTCCAGTGAGAGTGTATTTCCTCGTAAGGTTGATATTAAGGAGAAAATTTAATTGAGTTGATCTCTTGTTAGAATTTGATTGTTTCTCAATATAATCCTACAAAATTAACTGAAGAACAATTAAATCAAGAAGAGGCTTTAAAATAGATCATCAATCTCATTGATGATGCTACTAAAAGTGCACAAAAGAAAGTAGAATTAAGAAGATCTAATGGGAAAGAAACCAGCTATTTCTATGATTTGGTTATATACCTATAAACATCTAATTTTGATAATGGATATAAAGGTGATCTCATTTTCACAAGCCATTAATAGTGAAATTTCATACTTTGGTATAAAGCTATGATAAAAGAGATGGAATCAATGGTTAATGATCCAGTATATGAACTCGTTAAATTACTATTTGGTAATATTAAACGGTATAAGGTTACACTTATGGTCAAAGGTTTCACTCAAAACGAGGTGTTGATTACAATGAATTTTTCTTTCTCATTTTTTTTTAAGTTTCACTAAGAATTATTGTAGTTTTTGTAGCTTATTTTGATTAAAAGTTACATTAAATGGTAGTGAAAATAACTTTCTTAAATGCGGATTTGAGAAAAGGTATACATTATTCAATTTAAAGGTTTCCTTCCAAAATCAATATGTAGAATAAAACAAGTATCTCACTAATGGTATATAAAGTTTCACAATGTTGTGACATCATTTAGTTTACTAAAGTTATTGATCATTATACGTATAGTGGGAGTAAGTTCATATTTTTTATCCTATAGATTGATGATTTTCTCTTTCAAGTAGTGTATTTGGTTTTGTTACATGACACAAATGATTTTCTTTCTCAAAACTTTGATCTGAAGTATTTAGGTAAAGCCTCATATGTCATAAGCAAAAAGATTTATTGAGATATGTTTGAAAAAACATTAAATTTATCTTAAGAAGCTCATATCAAGATAGTTTTTGAAAAGATTTAGGACACAAAGTTGTTCACTTAAAATGGGACAAATTGTGAAAGGTATAAATTTAGTTAAGCCAATATCTCTACATGATTTGGAAAATAAGCATATGAATGGTGTTCCATATGCATCTAGTATTGGTATCTTTATGTATGGTCAGGTTTTGTATAAACTTAACATAAGGTTTATAGTAGAAATGCTTGGCAAATATTAAAGTAATTATGGCCTTGGTTATATGAAATCTAAGAAAAAAATTATGTTATAAAATAATATCACAGGTAACAAAGTTAAGATATTTTATCTCTAGTTTGAGAGTTGTTAGTAGGGCTATTAAAGATCTATTTTTGACAACTTTTATGCAGTATGTTTTTTTAAAAATGATAAAAGTGAGTCATAGCAAGTAAATAAATATAAAGTACCTTGCTATTAGAGACTTTGTATAAAAGCAAGAAATGAATATTCAACACATCAATACAGATTTAATGATAGTGGATCCCATGACTAAAGTTGTCGACAAACAATTTAAATTTCACGTGGATCATATGGAGCTAAATAAATTATGTCAAGATGTAATTTGGCTTCTTTGATTTTGTTGTTTTTACAATTTTAGAGCTTAAGGATATGTTTCAGTTTGTACACATAAAGTTTATATGTCAATTGGACCTTGAATGATCATAGAAAATTTATTCATAAAGTATTATCTCATAAAGTGCTCTTTTAGAAAGGATCATGTATTGTAATACAATGGAAGAAAATATATTATATTAGAATGTTACCACCATAATTTGTGTTATGTAAATCGTTAATTAAGTGGGAGTTGGGCTAGAGTAATTTTTGGCCATGCTAAAGTTTTGGATTTAATTATTACCTAATCAAGTTCTTAGTTTACCATATGGGCCAAAGGAGAAAATGTTGAACGCTATGTGACCCACATGATAATTCATGGACTAAGGTAATTAAAATTGTTTAATTAGTTTTGAGATGATAATTATCAAGTAAATTTTAATTTAAATTAATTACTCTATGATAAGAGTTTAAAGTTAATTAAATTGTACTTTAGTAACTAATTAGATTACAGACTCCTTGATGATAGAATACAATTCTAATATTGGTCTTCTAATATAAGTTTGTAGTGATAAGAGTTTAAAGTCTAATCTATATAAATTGCCTTTGTACTATCATACGTTAATTATTCATAAATAAAGAAATAGACTAAAAGATTTAGACAGGATATTCATCTTTATGTGCTTGAAGCAAGATTGTATTCTTAATCAATTATGACTAGAGTTACATTCTCTGAATTTAAATCTTACCCCAAGAGCATAGCAAAGCATAGCTTTTGTGAGTCCTGCACTTCGGTATTTTCTTTCGGGGAGAAGTTATGTATTATATTCATAGCTCGCTTGTTTATTTTACTTTGTATAGTAAAAAATCTTGTATGGATCATATTTTCTTATGAAAAGCAACATTAAAGTTTGTTTATACTTCAATTTTGCCTTTTAAGCTTTCTATATGGTTGTGCAAAAGCAGATGTTCTTCCTTTAACAAATTTTTTTATTGATATAAAAAAGATCATAGTCTAAAAATATGGATAAAAAATAATTATAGATATTAAAATTCAAATCTCACACTTTTTGAATGCAACTTCTTGAAGGAGGTTATACTTTTTTTTTTATAACTATATTAGTATGCAAAGAAAGAAGTCCAACTTGCATCGGTAGGTCAAGATGTGTGAGACAGATCAAGCATACATCTCACGCCACATCTCAGCATACACAGGCAATTGCTCCGACAATCGCAGGAAGGGCGTCCACAAAAGCCTTCTGCGGCTTCAACACTGCTAATTAATTCCCACCCTGCTCTGCCTAATCAGCTCATTGCTTATTTCTCTCGTAAATCCTCCCAATTCTTGTTAGCTTATGTTGATTTTATCGGGATTAGTTTACTGATGCAGTAACAGCCTACACTTAATTGCGTACATTGTTTGAATTTTAGTTAGGAGGTTGAAGGATTAAAGTTGCTATAATATAAAAATGAATAAAGCCGACATAAATTGGGTCAAAAATTATCCTAGCAAATCTAATCCACGACAGGGAAAGTTCTTTCCATTATCTTGTAAACTATTTTCTTTTGAATAAATTATTTAATAATAGTGCAGTAGGAGCATGCTTGTTTGTAAATGTGATATAATATTTATTCAAATGGGGAGAACTTTTCCAAAATGTAAGAAGTTACAACCTTTAAGGTTACCCGAATTTTACAGCATCAAATGTTGGCATAATTAATTGACTCTTTTTTATTGTCAACAGTAGATGAGGCTCTATGATGTTAACGTAAAGCTCAACTCCGAAAACTGATTTTGATATTATAAACACTGATCTTGGGTCGTGTCTTTTATTTTTTTCACTCAGCGACCTAAATATAAATATAATATAAATTATTAAATAAATTAAAATTTTAAATATAAATATTATAAATGTCTTAAAATATTATATATTAATCGAATTTAAATATATTATATCATGTTTGTTTTACTGATTTCATATTTATTAAATTATCTATTTTCGAAGTTGAGAGTGCATTAATTTTTAATTTGTTTAAAAATAGTGTAGGGAAAGAAACAAAAGAGAGATTGATGAATTTGAAATGCTGTGAAATAATTGAGATTCCATTTCAGCAAAATACTGGAAGAGGGGTCAATAGTGGTATCATGTAAAGTAAGAAGGGGCACTATCAGAGACTCCGAACTCTTCTTTTCTTTGGTTACCAGTGAAGAGAAATAATCAGACAAAAGAAAGGAAACTTTGAATCTTTTAAATTAGTTTTAATTTTTTTTTTTGGGTGAACTTTCAGTTTGTCTGAGCTACTGTTTTTCATCCACAAATTTGAACTTTTGTCAATGGCAAAGCCTTCTGGAAAAAGACTGCCAATGAAAAAAAATTAAAAAAAAAATCTGTAAAGACAAATAGTAATGTGTAGATAAAACAGATTCTCTTGAAAACCTCGTCGATTCTCCAGAGTCTGCTTGGAACTCGAGTCGATGCGAACCTTGCCAAGATCGGGTCAAATTGTAGGCAATTATTGATTTCTTTTACAGTTTATGATTGGTGTATTGTTTTGCAGTATGGGTCCTTCTGATACCTCCTTCCACATACCAAAATGGAAGGCAATAATTTCTCAAATTATTGAGGGAAAATGGAAAAAAAATGGGTTGTTTTGGCTTTATCTAAAGACCATGCTAAGATCTTGTGCTTATATTGTTAAATTGCTTTTTTCTTCAAAAATATATCCGACTCCAAAGATCGTAGAAAGCCATTGCATTATAAACATGATTAAAGTGTTAATATAATAGGATTTATGTACTACTCAGACAAGGATCAATTTACAACATTAAAAACTGAACTATTCAATTCATTCAACGTTTATAATACCGGAAGAATTTTCAAGTCTTTGGCAGTTCACCTCCGTTTGTGAGGTGGGGAGAGCATGGAAAATTCAGGATATTGCCCTTATACCACGTTGTTAACAGTGATGGCGATGGCGATTGCGATGGCAACTTTGTTGATAACTCAGGTATGGCATCAGGGATTGCCAGGTGTATACAGCTATAGCAAAAGTACTGTTTTCTGGCCCTCTGAGACTTCAGTGATTGTAATGGTCAGATTTAAATTGCGGTTATTGAGCTTTTGGTTAGATTATGTTTGCTGTAATTTATAAATTAAATATTATTATAATTAATTATAATAATATAGACATTTAATAATAAAAAATATTAAAATTAAACGTGCACGGGGAACGTGCCGACTGATCTACACAGCCCAGGAAAAGCTGCGAAGGTATGCTTGAAGTGCAAAAACAACGTTTTTTTAATTTTCATCATTAATTTTTTTGGGGCCAGAAAATTTTCATCATTAATTAAGGATAGCATTCTCCTGCAAGGTGCAGATATGCTAGTGGTTAACAGGCCCAAGGGTTGGCTTAATTTACGTGACGTTGGCAGAGCTTCCCTTTAAAAATTAACAGTACATTTAATTTATTAAAATAAAATATAATTATAATAAAATATTTATTTTATGAAAATAAAATAAAATAAAATAAAATAATTATTTTTAATAATTTAATTTAGTAAAATAAAATAATCTAAGATTTAGATTTTTTTTTATAGGAGATTCATATCTTTTAAAAAAATTTTTTTTACTTAAAATTAAAATAATTATTCAATAAAAAAACATAAAATAATTATTTAATAATTTCACAAATCATAATATACTATTATAAAATAATTATTTTTTAAATTAAATTATTATCTTATTATAATAAATTAATTATAATAAAATTTTTATTATAATGATCCAAATATATTGTAATTACATGGATATAGTTGACAGACTCGAGAAAATTGTAGCTCTTTATCAAATCAGGCTGTTACATCGGGCATTACGGTAAATATCGGATTGCTATGTTAGTGAAGGGTTTAATAAATGAATAGAATGGTCTGGAAATATATTGATTTTATTAAAGAAAGTCCAACAATATTTTAAGACACTCATCTCATATATTTATACATTCACGTAAATTTAGAATTTAATTTTATTAATTTATATAATTAATTTTAAGTAGTAATATTTAATAAGTATAAATAAAAATTTAAATAAAAATTATAATATAAAATTATAGTTAGTATTTTATAATTTTGACTCTATTTATTATTGATACTTATATTTGATATTTATTATAATTAATAAAAATAATATTAATTATATCTATAATCAAGATAAACTTGACAGTCCAATGACCACAATTATCCTAGTGTTTGTCTTAAAAATTTTGAAAATCCTCTTAATATATATGTTTATATATTAAATATAATTAAATTGACCCTCAAAATAAAATTTATGTTTATTTAATTTTTTTGATCCTTATCTATAACTTAATATTATGGATTAGAAATTATAGAAAAATATAATTATTACTCTTGGTTCCAAAATAAAATTTTAAACTTTTTAATGCATTACATATTTATCGTTTAATGACCTATTAAATAAATATATTATACATTTATCTTTTGATCATTCATTAAGCTCAATATATTAATTTTTTTTAAAAAAATTAACTTTATTTACTTTTATATTTGACTCCAAAAATTTTTACTAGCTCTGTGATTGATCACAAAATTTAAATCCCTTATAAAAAATTTGAAACCTAACATCCCCTTACTGTATTAACGTTCTATTATATAATATATATATATATATATAAATATTTTTCTGATACGTTCCCATCATTAATATGTTATAGTCTACTTACACAATTATAGAAGTCACTGTTTCCCTTATGAGTCATAGTTATCCATTAAGGAATTGCCAGAATTCCCTTTCATGAATTAAGAGCTTGAAGATTCCATCTTTAAATTTCACAACAAATTAATAGTTATTTTTTTTAACTTTTTTTTTTTAAATTTACAAAACCAAATTCTTTTCCTTACAATGATTCATGAATTTAGTTGAGTTCTGACTTCATTAAGGCAAGCAATCTAACAAATTATATATCCTTATAATTGGTATAGCTCTTTTCGATGAATTTTAAAAAAAAATTCCATAATTCGTTTGAAAAACTCTTGGAAATAGAAACCTTCATTTTCATGCAGGAATAGAGCTTTTTTAGCTTTTAGATTTGGATTCAGAAAAGGTGGCAATTTAAAATACTCAGCCTTCAAAGTTTGGTGCCATCTGTCAGCCAAGGCAGCCAAATCCATTTTCAGCATTGTTTATTCTTTCTTTAGTTTATTTTACAATTATCTTTTTCTACAGTTCCACCGCCCAATCAAACCACCCTTCAACCACTCATACAAGCAATGTCATTAGTGGACAGTCGCTACCGACTAACACTGCTTTCAACAGGTTCAAAGCTGACCGCATCACAGAAGTAAATTTCTCTGCCACGTGGCAATGGGTTACTTTCTTGGAATCTTGCGTACCCACGTGTAACTCTAGATCTTCTA
>JBBYHL010412413.1:2095-20885 GCA_038381835.1 Adansonia madagascariensis
TAAAAAAATAAAAAAATAAAAAAATAAGATATATGATAGTTTTTAAAATTTATTTGTAGAGTTAAAAAAACTATTTCGTCGTATATCAGATAATTATCTATAAGAATATCACATTAACGAAAATGGCATTGCCCACACACTTCTTGGGTGTTGATTTTTATTGTTAATCAAAATTTAGAATTTTACAAAATTATATATAAAAAAAATTCTTGTCTTCGCCACTTTAATTAACTCTAAAAGTTCAGATGATGAATGCAAGAAAAAGAAAACACTACTGATTTTAGAATTAAATAATCCTTGCAATTTTCTTCCATATATAGCAGAAAATGTAAGAACACACTAACGTTTAGTTTTAACAACCGACTTCAATAGTTAAGTCAGTAATAACTAAGGATATTTTCAGAGGAAAATAAGGAATGATTAACAAACTTGAATGTTCTATACTTCCTTACTTCCGGATAACGCCTATTTATCTATTTATACGTGATCGCTAGATTACCTAAGCCTAACATGTGTAGACCTGGTATTTATTGTGTATGGAACTGCCCACTAACTTATCAAATGGCGATGGAGAAAATAAAGGCCTAAAGCTTCTAACAGACTAATAGAGAATAAGAGTAATATTTCCTCTAATTAATGGTTTCATCGAAGCTTAGTTTAAATAGTTTATGTAATGAGTTGACATTTAATATATTTTAAATCTGAATCATAACATCTATAATCATTCTTTTATCCGTTGATTACGATTTCTTTTGTATCAAAAAAATTTTATATAAATCTATATAATTAATACAAATGATTTTATTTCTAACGAGGTAACATCCTCTATATAAAATTTTACACTATCAACACATTCACTATAAATCCAAGAACATTGTTTTTCTACCCTCGTTACATCACTCTCTTTAAACTTGGTATAAATTTATTCTTTCTAAACTTGTGTATCAATTTGCACTATTAAGATTTGGTTCACTATTTGTTGCAGGATCTTTTGTTCAAAGAACAGATTCGAATTTCCCTTCTCAAATTATTTAAAAAAAAAAAAACTCGTACATCGATTTAAAACCCTAGACAGTTAGAAACAATATGCTTAATTATATTGAATATACAAATTAATTTACAGAAAACCCATAATGTCAATATTGCAATAATTCTTCACACAATCAATCAGAGATATATGTATATATACGAAAAGTTGCTAGCAACACTTCCCCCATCTTCAAACTATAATTCAGAGCTTCCATCAACTGTTAAACAAACAAAAAATATTGAACATATATAATATAAGCAAAAGCAAGTTAAATTAATATATATATATATAGTTTTGATTAAGAAATGTTTTATGGAGTTCTAGCTGATCTATTAATGTTGCACCTTCCTCTGGAGGCTGTTTGAATCAGCACTTGTCCAACACCTTCGCCAAGCCCTTCAATCAGCCCTCCAATGAATTCAATCACCACTTGAGAAGCAACCCTAGCTGCAGTCCCCAGCATGCTGGGCTTATTATCCATGCCTTTGATCCCATTGGCTTGAAGTCCATTCACCATGTTCTTAGCACAAACAGCATGGAGATGGTAATCACAGGTGGTGCACTGGTACACTCTCCCCGATCTCCTCCGTTTGCACTCCCCGCAGACGAAGCCGGAGGAGTCCCCATTCGACGAAAGGCCCGGACCGGGCGTCGGCAGGAGCCTCAGAGTGTGTGGGTGGACTGAAATGTTGATTTGGGTTGACAACATTGCACAGCAAGGGTGCATCTGGAAACTGCAGACATTGCATTTGAAAACGCATCCTTTGGTGGGCTTGGCACAGATATCGCACCTCGACTTCAAGATTCCACCTTTAACTAAAATTGAATATTTCACCATGAAAGTTATTATATCAGTATCAAGATATCTATCTTAAACAAAATATACATATATATATATATATATTATTTAACAGATTATGAGCACTCAAATTTAATTTAGTCGACAATCATAGCTACTTATATATGGGTAGGTGCGTTGTAAGTGAAGATATGGAACTGATATATATTTTTAAGTTATCATTTTGATTTAGAAATGTTTAAAATTAATGTCTTCATTAGTGCATGGTAGCTTGGAAAAAAAAAGCTTTAGATTACTGAAAACCACCCTCTCTCAATATGGGTGGAATTTCAAAAAAAAAATTGCATGAAAAAAGAATGCTTCTTTTTGGAAAATAATAAATAAAATACAGATGATAACAAATATACACATAATTATTTTGTGATAATAATTTTAAAAGATAAAAAATAAGATCGAAAAGTATTAGATTAAAAAAAAAAGTTAATCTAAGAAAAAACGCTATGTGTAGATCTATGTATATGTTATTATATGCTTTTATGTGTATATAACTTTTTTTCATAAAAGAAAATAAAGCATCTTTTCACCTAATAATTTTTATATTCGTGTATTTTATTGTATCATAATCTGTTTAAAATATTTTATATTTATATAAAATTTTATACATTAGTAATCTATATTATATAAATTTTAAAATATTCATGTTTTCGTGTTAATTTTTTATTTTCTGTCATTTTTTATTCATTTTTCAAATCATATTAATGTCATGTAATTCTGTTATATCTAATATTATTGAGTTTTACATGCGTTATATTATATATATATATATATATATATATATATTCTTTGGAATCTGAGGCTTTGCTAGCTATAGCCAAGCTATTGCATTTTTTTAATGTATTTTCTTTCTAACCTCGATTATGTAATATCTACATTTTAAGTGCAAAGTTTATTTGCAAATCGCTTTGTAAGCTTGGCTGATTTAATGGAAATCCCACGAATCTGATTTGGAGATTTGGTGGTCGTTTAGCTTTGACGTTTGCTTTAACTTGAAAATAGCAAAACAAAATTGCAACACCATTATGGATTATTTTAGTATGCCAACAAACATGAATAACAGTACGAAAAATATTCAACTAAATAATCCGAATGTAAAATATTAAAATAATTTTATGTTTATAATTTGTATTTAGTTTTTCATTTTCAGATTCCAATCATTTAACTCTTCCTTTAAGTAAATTGGTTTCCTAAAAATATCGCCAATAATTAGATGGCAGTATTAATATGTGAGAATGTTAGCTATTGTCTAACATATTAGTTAAGGTGGTATTTACAAAATATATATATATACATAATTTATTTATTTTTTAATTTAATAAAAGTAATGTATTAAATGTAAGAAGCTAATGAACCCTTAATATATATAGATATTACTTAATTAAATTAGGTATTTAAATAGGGATCATAATATAATATTACAATTGTTATTTTATCTTTTTTTATTATTGATATTTATGATTGGTATTTACTGCAATTGACTGTAATATATTTTTTAAGTCTGCAATCGTAATAAATACGATATGATTAAAAATACGTCGTCACCGTTTAAATCTTTGATTACAAGTAAGAAATGAAAGATAAAGAAAGCGGAAGCAATTACCAGGTTTAGGAATGAATGCAATGTTGTGGAGGGGGTGGATGGGATGTCTCTTAAGAACCGGGGGAGCCAAAGCGCAGAAATCATGGAGCTGATAGTCACAGTCGGTGCAAGTGAACCGTTCGCCGGCACCATATTCCTTGCAGGCAGAACAGGTGAAAAGGTCAGGTAGGCGAGTCCGGGCGATGGGGTGTTGCGGGTGAGCCACATGGAAGATTTCATCCCCAACCTGGGGAACCTCAGGTGATGTTGGGAACAGTTCAGCCTGACGATGCGAATTCCGGGCCCTGCTTCCTCCAACTATACTACTGGTGCTTTCTTGATGATGATGAAGATGATGATGAGGTTGAGGTTGATCCATGGAAATATGGGACTTGTTTTTTAAGGGAAATGAATTGGTTTTTTTCAAGGGGGTTTTGTTATTCATCATCATCATTTTTATGCTCCTGTATAGCCAGTGGTGCAAATTGGGACAATTGATGGGGAATATTTATGCTGAAAAAGTTGATACTATTGGCATTGGGCTTTAATTAATTTGGAAGAAAACATTACCCTGAAAAAAGAGAGATGGCGGAACTAGAAGTCATTAACCAAAAAGTTGCTACTTAAAAGTTGATATATTCTTTGTTTAGTTTCATTGTCAGAGGAAGCTAGATTTGATCAAGGATCGGATAAATCAATTTACCAGGTCTAAGTTTTTTTTTTTTTTGTTCGAGTTAATTTTTGAGGTGTTTATGGGTGAATCACGATTTATATTTTCTTAGATTTTTTGTCCAAACATGAATTGGATCCAACTTGACAAGAAAATTCAAAATTACTTTTTAAAATTAATAAAATTTTTAAAACTTATTTTTATATTGATACTTATGTATTTATAATTAAATTTAAATAAAAATAAAAATATTTTTTATTATTAAATAAAAATTGGGGTTGGTTCGGCTTGAATTATAAAAATCTATGTCCAAATCTTGCCGACTCATGGATAGCTAGAACTGGCACGACTCAAATCGTAATTTAATTAATAAAAATATTTTTGTTTAAATTTAATTATTAAAAATATTAATACAAAAAATATTTTGAAAATATTTTTATATTTTTATATCGTAATTCAAGTGTATGGGCTTGACCAAATTTGAGCCCAGACAAAAAATTTAAAAAAAGTTCAAGTCATAACTCGATCCGATCTAACTCGTGAACACTTTTAATGAAATCTAGACTCTTTGTTTTTATAAACAAAGTTTAATATACGATAATCTCAAATATCAATCGCTATTACAAAGGATAAAAACCATCAGGGATTCGAATTCTAAAGACAATAACCTTGTTAAGAAAAGAAAAACAATCATAGACAATCCCAAATTGTTACGATAGTGTTGTTGTGATTACAAAAGTTATTTTCTCATACCTTTTTTTTGGGTAAAATGATTATAGAAGTTATTTTATAGTATGCATATTTTAAACATTAATTCTATATAATAATTAAGAAAAACAAGTCCTAATTTAAATTTTTAGATTATTATTTTTCCAAAATTCAGCCCACAACGCGTCAGCACACTATTAGTTTATAAATATAATACACAAATATGGATTAAATTCACAAACCTGAATTAGTATTGTATTACTTTTCTACTACTTTCAAAGAAAAGTTTGGTTATGTCCCTTACAAAGCTAACAGGAAAATCTGTATATAGACCCCAGAAAACACTTTTGATTCTTGATGACAGGGACTATTCCGATATAGAAGAGACTGCACATTCAAAGTAATAATTCATGTTTCTCTATATCATATATAATAATAATAATAATAATAATAAAGTTGAGATATTGGTGTAAATCTAACTGTCTATAGATACCATTGGCAACAAAGTCAAAGTGTTTTTTTCTTTGGCATTTAAATAAACGGACACTGGAGTTGCAAGGCATGTCTTGTGAAAATTTCTTCATTTTACGTGTCCCATACGACTATATATATATATATATATACTTGTGAAAGCGAATCCAAATCCTTTTAACCGGAGTTGTAAATATTCGATATAAAGTGAGCAAACAAAGAAAACATGGCAGCCTTTTTTTTTAATTTCTTTTTCATTTTTAATGAAATTGTAATAATTAGCTGCAGAATCATGGAAAATTGAGATGTGATAGATCACCCCCATATCATGTGATCCCCATCTCTTATTTAATTTCTTACTCATATGAGTTGTAGTTATGGAGAATCTATGGACATAGATTTAATTGGATGCCTTTCTCAATCATCTTTGACTAAGTGTCACCGATGATTCCCCAATTATTGTTTGTGATGTGTAAGTAATTCTCCAAGTTATAGTTATTGTTATCCATAAGTGTTGTTATCTCATGATTATTAAAATTCAAATTATTTATGATTAAATTGGATCTCTCCATTTGATCAATTAATTTTAGATTAAATACTTAAATAATATTATATTTCTATGTTTAGTTTATGTCTAAAACACTACCTCGAGGTTAGATTAGTTTTTAATAATCTATTGTTTTTCATACTTAACTGTTTCTTTTTCACCAAAAACCCTATTGCTCTTTAAAAATTTTGTATGGGGATATGAAAATGGTAACGTAAGAGGAAATGATTTCAAGATGTATTGCAAATGTTACTTTTTTAAAATTTATTTCACTTTTACCATTAACAAAATGCAATAGCGGCTTGTCGAACAACGAGAGGATAAAATGAAATCTATGTTTGAAATCACTTGGCACTAGTGAAATCAAACCATGAAATGCTTTTTTATAAGGGACAAGGTATCTCTTTTCTACTTAGTTTCAACGTCAAACAAAGTATTAAGAGCCTTGCTTTAATTGAGAATGATAGGTAAGAAAAAACAATTCAAATTTTCTTGTTTTCTCATATGTTCATCATCATCTTTGTTGGGAAATTATGGTCTCTATTTGTAGAGATTTAACTAAGAGTTATGTCTCTTTTGTTGTATTGTTTAATCCAATCAATTGTTGTTTCATTGAGTTTTCATCTTTGGGTACTCAATAAGTGCAAGCAACAACCTTTTACTAGTGAAAAAGCATCACCTAAAAGGTATGAATGAGTATGAATGAAACTAGCCACTATAGATGAATTAGTAAAAATTTGTATCATGGGTTCAAATTCTCAAATTAGAGGATACGAATCCCTCTTTGTAAATTCTGACAAAGCATAATCTAAACCTGATATTGGAATCCTTTGACATAGGTATATGAATCTAATAAATGGTATTCTAATCCCATCATAACCAAAGTTTCTCCAATTTATCCTCAAATCAATTTACTTGGTTCGAAACTTAACCCTTATAGCTTTTTGTGTGCTAGTTTCTCATTAAATGATTATTCAATCAGTTAATTCTTTTTTCCTTTTACTTATTTTGAAAACTATTCCAACAATCCCCCACCTTTTAAAAATAAAGTATGTTAATACTTTCAGAAATGTTATGTATAAGTGAAGGTATCTTATTGATTTAAAACCTACACTTTAGTGAAAAAGTATTATTGATCTAATCAAAATTGTATGGTAAATCTTATATCTTTGAACCAACAATTATATATGATTAGCCATGGGCTAATCTACACATAGAATTTTAGGATTTGTAAAAGTCATTTAGCAATGTTCAACACTATAACTAGCTATGTGTCTTGTATCATTTCATGAGTGCTTACTAGCCAAGCCCTTTGCTCTTAGAACTGGCACCACTTCCACTCGTATAGTACTGTATAAATCATTACATTACTTTAATTTACGTGTTATGGGTTCATTAAGAGATTTAGCTTAATCTCTTCCATTTAACATATGATTCAAAGCACTTAAATAAACTTTGGATGTGTAAAAAGTTTAGTACTTGTAGTCACATTCAAATGATGTATTTGACTCATTAAAACTAAAGACTTAATGTCTAATTAAGCATTGAGTCTGTGACTTGAATGATGTACTTGACTCATTAAAAGTTTAGTTTCATCATATGTGACTTGAATTTAAGGACTTGCATCTTATCACTTTGAAAATATAGACATCATTTCTCTTATAAGACCTTTAGTCAATGAATCGACCAAGTTTTCTCTTAACTTAATAAAATCTATGGTAATCCCCTATTCATTATTAATTGTCTAACATAGCTAAGTATTAAACCAATGAGTCTTCACTTTCTATTATATACTTGAAATTAAGCCTTTGATAGTGTAGCTTCACTATTACAATATAATAAAATAGGTGACATTGGCTGTAGCCATAAAGAAATTTCATATAACAGATTTCTTAACCATTTCACTTCTTTACTTGCCAATGCTAAAGAAACAAATTCTAAAACCATAGTGGAATCCACTATACATGTTGTATCCCCAAGAGATTGCACCTCCACTAATCATGAATATACTTCCACTTACGGATGAATGATCCTTTATATTGGTTATCCAACTTACATCAATGTATCCTTCCAAAATCGAAGGTTCATCACAATATGTAGTGCCAAAATCAATTATCTTTTTTAATTACTCTAGTACTTTTTAAATGGCATTCCAATGCAAGTTACTTAGGTTGATTATACATATACTAAGCTTGATAACCACAAAAGCTGTATCCAGTCTTATGCATGTCATAGCATGTATCAAACTACTGATCACTTTTACTTATTCCAACTGAGCAACTGACTTTCTTTTATTAGATTCTAATTTTATATTAGGATGATATGATGTTGTAATCGTTGCACAATTAGAATGATTGAACCTTTCAAGAATATTTTCTCAATGTAGTGAGATTGGGATAAGATTAACTTATCATTTTGCCTATATATCCTTATTCGCAAAATCACATATACAACATTCATATCTTTTATTGCAAAGTTGCTAGATAGGAATCCTTTAGTACTTTCAACTTATTCTAAGCTTGTACTAAAAATTAATGTCATCTATATTTAAATAAATGATGGTAACCTTACAATTGGTATACATTTATCAGATTCATAAATAATATATCCATTAACTAGAACTACTTCAACAAACTTTTGATGCCATTGTTTAAAAGCTTATTTATGTCCACATAATGACTTTATTAATTCACACACTTTGTTTTCTTAGCTAGGAATTACAAACTCTTCAGGTTATTCCATATTCACGTCTTCATCTAATTCACCATCTAAAAAAAATATAATTTTCACATCCATTTGGTTATTTTTTAATTTATAAATCGAGGTCAATGCTACAAGCACTCTTATTGGTTTGTAGCCTGGAGACAATTCCTTTAACATCTAAATGTTGTTTCCCATAATTAAGTCCATTTTAGAATTTATAGCTTTTTTTTTAAAAGGCGATATCTTGAAACTTCATTACCTCATCAAATGTCCAAGGAATGGTTTCCATATTTAATCAATATGCAATATGATTATTTATGTTTTCTCCTATTCCTTCAACTACAAAGGAATAAAATTCCAAGCCAAAGTCATTGACTTTCCTAGTTTTTTTTTTTTATTACAAGGTTTTATTTATTAATTTTGGAAGAATAATTTCTTAGTTCATTCAATCTAACTTAAGCAATTTCTTTAGGATAAGGAATTGACTTAAATCTTTGTTCGTCAAATATGGTATCTCTTAATTCAATTACAATATTAATGAAAATTGAATCATTTGATTCCATAACCATGAATCTATAAGCCTGGCTACTTTGTGCATATCCTATAAATATGCATTCAAGTCCTCTTTCTCCCAATTTTTTTTCTTCTAAGTTTGAAAACCCTTGTAATTAATCTTCAATACCATTACTTAAAGTAGCTTAGGTTGGGGTTTTCTTTTCTTCCATAACTCATATGGGGTAACTTGGTTCCTTTTATTTGCATTATTTTGAATATGACAAGTTTTCAACATTGTCTTACCCTAAAAACCTTATCTTAAACTGGAGTTTGATAACATGGCTTAACTATTTCATTTAGTACTTTATTTTCATGTTCAACCACACCATCTGATTATGGACTATAAGGTGCTAAGACTTTATGAATAACTCTAATGGACTCAAAATAACTTAGATTATAATATTTCTTACTTTATCCGTTTTTAAAGATTTTATTTGATTGTCACAAAGAAATTTTACTTTAAACTTTTAAATTTATCTCATGCTTCATTTGTTAAATGCATTAAATAAATATAACCAAATCTTGAGAAATCATAAATGAAAGTGATATAATACTTCTTTCTATCTAATAAAAGAGTTTTATGCAAGTCCCATACAGTACTATGTATCAATTCCAACTTGATATATCTTTCAAATTTTTGAAATGGTTTTCAAGTTATCTTAGTAAGCATCCAAGTCCTACAACTTTTATTATTTTTCTGAGTCAAAAGAATTAAGTTAAGCTTAGAGATTATAAGCATTCTATTATAATACACATGTTCTAATCGACTATACCATAATTATATGAGTCAACCATGCAAGTAGAATCATCATTTTATTATTGATAGTAATAGAAGTTACATTAACCTTGAAGATGCTTTTCATAGATATAACATTTGTCAAAAACAAATTATACCCCAAGATAACACAAATTTATTACTTTCAAATATTAGCTTAAAACGAAACTTATCAAACAAACTAGCGAACACAAGAATGTTCCTAATTTCTAAAACATAATAAATATTTGTTAAAGTAAGAACTTTTGTAGAAAAGAATTTTAAATTTATAATCTTTTTGCCTTTGATTCATAAAACATTACTTTCTTCTTTTGGATCAAAAAAATTAAATAAAGCCTTATTTATAAAAGTTGTACTAGAGCACCAGAATCAATCCACCATACTTGGTTATCTTTTAAGACATTGATTTAAGAAATCACTATAACCAAATTATCTTTAGTTGCTTTAGATTTCCATTTCATCTTTTTAAAGAGATAGCAATCTTTCTTAAAGTGGTTTTGCTTTCCACAATAAAAGAATGCATTTTTCTTTTTTTTTTTGAATTTCTTACTATTAAAGGAAACTACATTTCTCTTTGTGGAATTGTAAGGCTTTGCTTCTTTCACCACATGGACTTTGGAAACAAGTTTCTCTTTTACTTTCCCATTTTGCTTATGATATTGATATTTAATTTGAAGATGTGTCACAAACACTTTAAAAGAGATATCGTCTTTTTAATGTTTCAAGGTTACCCTAAAATCTTTAATGTTTTAAGGTTACCTTAAAATCTTTCCATGTATATGGAAGCTTATCAATAATAGACAAAAAAAAATGATTGCCCCATCCATTTTTATCTTATGCAACTTAAATTTATCAAGCATAATTTCGATTTCAACAAATTGTTTCATGATGAGTTTAGTTTAATTCATTTTATATGAATTCCATTTTGTCACTAGTAACTTTTTTCTAGTGGCGTCCTTCTTCTTATATCTTGCATCCTCCTTTGTAGAAGTGATAAAAATATGAGTGTTAGAGAGCAAATAAGACATACTATTTAAGTACATCCTATACAAGTATAAACATCATTCCTCCACTTTTGTCTTTCATGAAACCATTACTTCTTTTCTCTTTTAGTTTAAAAGTTGTGAGAACATATGTAATGTTTAATGTGTTGAAGAGAATTTTTCATTTTTATTGCCATCGAAGAAAGTTCTTTTTGTCAAAGCACTCAAACTTTTGAAAATTAGCAACCATTTCTCTTAAGGAATTGAAACTTTTTGTCTTCCAAAAAAATGGAATTAAGCCTAAAGATTTCCAAAATCTATATAGATGCATCGTCTTAATACCTTTTTTATCCCTTAATGTGCTTTTCCATGAAATAGTTACCTAAAACTATCAAAAACCATCAAACTCTCAACAGTCTTGGGTTTTATGTGTTGTACAATGGAGGTTAGACTAATGGAATCAAGTACGATAGTAGAAAAAAATACAAAGGTAAAAAGCTTGCAAGCAAGACATTTTTAGGAAACTTTTTTAGGATAATAGTTTCCTCATTATAGTCTAAATGGTATCTTGGAAACATTATCCCCAGAGTATAATGCTTACTTAAAGAAGAAAAAGATTACACTTCAAGTTCTTTATTGTCAAATTTATCACATAAGTTCACATATCACAAGCAAGTAGTAAAAAGTAGAGTATCATTCCCATAAAAAATTGTACTAAAATTTTTAACTACTGAAACTAAAATTATGTAATCTTATCTAAACAAATGATTAGAGGTTGTAGGCTAAAAAATAAATAAAAGCAAATACAAAACGAAGCAAATAATTGGGTTTAATTGATTAATATATAAAAGCCCAGGATGATAATTTCTTCAACACTTAATTTGAATCTCTTCTACTTTCTGGACTTAACTAATAATAATAAATTATTAACTTAGAGTTCTAATTTATTTATAAAAGTCTTCTAATTACCTTATAAAAATATCTCTCTAAACCAAATCACTATATTTCTATAAGAATTGAATTAAAGAGAAACCCTAATATTATATTCTAATAACATGTAAGTATAGTCCTATCCTACATGCAAATCAATTCATTATAATAAATGAATATGAAACATATGTTATTTAATCCCTATTTAAACACAAAATTCACCTTTCCAAGTTTATTAAGGTTTAGCACGTTAATCTGACTATTGATCAAGCAATTAGAAACAATAAACGTAAGATTGAATAAACAACTCAAATATCATTAAAATTAAGAAAGAGAGTGAAATAATCCAAACTAAATCTTGAGTTCCACTACAATCACAGAAAACTAATTTAGTTCATAATAACTTCTAAAAACAAAAACCAAGAAATAACTACAAACAAATAAAAAAATAAGTGAGAAAAAGAAAACTAGAGATGCCAAGTCTTCAGTCTTTAATCCTTCATGAATTTTTAGACGCCGAGTCTTAAGTCTTTAATCCTTTATGAATTTTTATTAGCTCATTATATGTTTTGCAAAATGCTCCTCTTTTAATTAAATTAAGTTTTTTAAATTTTAAAAAATTCTAATTTAAGTCCTAAAAATTCTTATTTATAAAGCATTTAAAGCCTAAAAAAGAAAACATCACACATAAGTAAAAAAAGCAGTAAATTTTTTGGATGGTTGTCAAGCTGGTTTTGTGGTGCACATTTTGTTTTCTACCTAGATACTGGTGCTATAGCGCCAGCTTCTTGTGCTATAATGATAGCCTAGTTTTGTGTTGCACCCACTCATCTTTGTCTTTTTCTCAAGCCTTGAAGTTTTTTATTGTTTTATAGCTTCAAAAACATGAAAACACTAAATTACTACCTAATTTAATCATAAAATATATAAATAAAACTAATCTAAAAGTAACATCAATGACTTAGCTAATTTAATACATAAAATAAGTATAAATAATTTGCATAAGTTATCATGCCCTTAAAATTATGATTTTGCTGATTGTTAAGTAAAACAAAGCAAAATAAAATAAAGTTAAACAAAACTAAGCAAAACAAAGTCAGTGCCTTTTTATAGTCTCTTAAATGTGTAGGTGAGCACTTAAGCTCTGGTGATTGTGGTTTTATTGATGGAATGGTTTGCAGATCTAATTTCAAATAATAAAGATACTAAGGATTCACACTAAAAAGTGGGTCTAATTAATAATGGTAGCGCATTCAGCAACTACAAGCACTTAATGAATTTATTGTCAAACCTTTCAAAAATAGCAATCAAAGAATTAATGAGATAACTATCTATAAACACATTGTTGATAGCACTATCCACCATATGAAACACTTATTAGATTTGTTAGAAAAAGATGGTAGTGGGTTGAACTACATCTTCTCTTTTTGAATCGATTCATCATGTTTTTCACCCATAATTTCTTTTTCAAATAGTTTATTTGGCAATTGTAATTGCTCATTGTCCACTTTTATTTTTATCCATTTTTGAGCATGATTGTATTATTATGCTCTATTCATTCTCTTCTTATATTAAGGTTCCTTAGGGTAGTTGTAAAAGGTAATAAAAAGTTAACCTATATTTGTCTCAAGAGCTTGAAGTAATGTCACTGTTTTCACATGTATTACTTGAACGTCTCTTCTAATGATAGTTTTCTTTCTGGCCGACAGCTTGGGCTTCAGGTGAAAAATGAAATTGAAGCTCAGGTTTATGGTAAAAAAAATGAGAAGGAAAGATTGGCTTGGCTAAATATAAAGGCCTTCTTGAGCGTTGCTCTGAGAAAAACTTGGGTGATTACTGCAATCTAAATTTTAGTTGTTGGAATATATTTTTCTGTTGCATATTGTCATTTCCAACATATTGCATTGGTTCATCATTGATTGGACACCAGCCAAAGTATGTCCTTTACATATAATTCATAAGTTACAAATAGGCTTCAAACTCTACTTATCTTAGTACAAATCTCTTATATGGCAATTGATAATTATTTAATGTCATCTTTTCAAGCCACCTAAAAAAAAATTTAAAAAAAAGTTTTAAGTAAGACTAAGATTGATTGATTTAACATTAACAAAATAGTAAAATAATTATACAACAATGATGTCAAAGCCTTGTCAGATTTATCACACAAATGCATATATCGCAAAACAAATAGTATAATGAAATTAGAGTATTTTTCCTACAAGAAATTGTATTAAAATTGCTAAATATAAAATTAATACAACCTAATCTTATCTAAAAAAAATATTAAAATTTGTAACTTAAAAACTAAATGACAGCAAAAAAAAAAAAAGCAAATAATTGGGTTTAATTATTGAATAAATAAAAGCGTAGGGTTACAATTTTCCTTAATGCTTCACTTGATAATGATAATGAGTTATTAATCTAGAATTCTAATTTATTTATTAGTATATTGCGATTGTCTTATAACAATATCCATCTTAACCTATTCACTGTATTCCTACAAGAACTGAACTAAAAAAAACTCATTAAACTTAGACTCTAAATTAGTACACATAACATGTAAGTATATTCTTTTCTCACATACAAATCAATTCATCATAATAAATGAATATAAAATATGTTACTAAATCCATATCTAAACATAAAATTTCTTTTTTCAAGTTCATTAAGGTTTACTAAATCAATTAACCAACTAGAATTCATAAGCGCGAGATTGGATAAATCACTCAAATATCAAAAAGAGAGTAAAATAAACCAAACTACAAATTAAGTTTCATTGCAATCTGAGAAAACTAATTTAAAAATAAGAAAAGTAAGAGAGAAAAAGAAAACTAGAAATATGAGGTATTTAGTCTTCAATCCTCCACGATCTCTTTTAGCTGCTTGTATGCTTTGATAGTTGCCCTTCTCTCAGTTAAATCAGGTTAAAAAGTTCTAATTGAAGTCCTGAAATGTTTTATTTATAAAGCATCCAAAGCCTAGAAAAGAAAGCTTCATGTGCAAGTTACAAAAACAGTAAATTTTTGGATGGTTGTCGGGCGGTTGTTACGATGCCACACATTTTTTTGTGGAAAGGGTGTTAGGCCTATAGCTCTAGCCTTGTTATGTGTTGCAATCTTGCTTCCTCTTTATTGTCTTCTCCTGCCTTGAAGTTCCTTCTCACTTTGCACCTTCGAAAACATCAAAAGCACTAAATTACTATTTAATTTAATCATGAAATATATATTAAAACTAATATAAAAACAATTAGAAATTAATAATTCTAAATTAAAACATCACAAACTTTGCTAATTTTGATGCATAAAATGAGACAAATAATTATATTGCATAGATTTATCATTTATCTTGAACATATTTGAATGAAAATTAAAAAAAAAAAGGAAAAAACTTGAGAGTGAGAGAGAATGACCAAATGAATATAAATAATTATTCTTGACTTTAGTGCAAATAAAGGTATTTGTAGGCATCAATAAGTGTTAAAGATACATTTTAATAAAAGTACTCCTGTTCATAAAAAGTTAGCTATTTAATACAAAACCATCACTTTTGGATTAAATACACTTTCATGAAAAGGTCAACTATTGGATGAATAATTATCACTCTTGAAATGAATAATCATCCCAAACAAATATAACTTTTTCCTCTATTACACTTAACTCATACTAATATGCAATATATACAATTTCCATCCTTTGTTAAAAAACCAAAAACTCTTAAAATAATTTTAAAAACATTTCATTATAAAGTAATATATACTACAATCCCCAACTTATTTCCTGATAATAAAAATGTATGCATCCTAGGAAAAATTATGCAAATTGGTTCTTATATAAAGTGTATATCTAAAAGGTGGCTAAGGCTTGAACTTTTAGATTGAATATGAGACACGTGGAAACATATTCACACTTTATAATAAATTTTGTGCTCCTCTGTGGGTAGCATAATTTCATATGTGAGCCTTCTTTCTATCCTATGCTAGCAACTATTTCAGGATTAACAAAAAATACATTAGAAGTAACCTCTTGTTTCTTTACTTGCATAGCTCGACTTTGCTAGGAGTGTTCACAACTTCTTTTTTTACTTATCACTTTACTCAATGAGCTACAAGTCTATTAAAGACTTTATGTCAAACCTCTTTGTTGTGAACAACAATGCATCTAAATATGAGACTTTAGAAAAAATGGTTTTTTTTATTTCCAAATATTGATGCACCGGAAATATTATTCATCTCATACATAAATTGCTTGGATAATGCAAAATTGATATTCATTAAGCCCTCTTACATAATTACCATCAAATGAAAAGATTATCTTTTATACATAAAAGATTAGTTTCCTAAGTAACATCAATGAGATAGAGTTAGTATTAATCAAGATCATCTCTAGTAATCGACAGTAATCTCATATGACTAACTAGGTACCATCTTTTGGATTGACGTTGTGGGTACAAATGTCTTCCTACACGTAATAAAAATCCCTATCATAGTTCTAAAATGTAGATTAGAACCTATTTTTTTAAGGTGTCTTACACTACAAAAAAGAAAAAAAGATTTCTAGGAACAAGATAAGAAGACTATAAAAAAGTCATCTCTATCTTGAATTTAACTATATTGGGAATAAATGTCAGCTCTAATTTTGGGAGATTTACGCATATTTATCCCCAAAACTTTTCAAATATAATTTTAGAGAATGACTATTAGGGACGGTTTTTCATCTTTTTTAGATACTTTTGATCATTCTCAATTCTTCTAAATTTTGAAGTTCTAGTCGAATTTAAAATTACTTTAAAAAAGGTAAGATTCATAACGGTATTGCTCGCACCTAACAAAAAAAAAAGATTAGTGGCAACAGCAATCAATATATTATGACAAAATGTGTAATTAACTCAATAATTAATTATGTAGGTCGATGCAATAAGAACGACATATGAATTAATTGCTTGTCAAAATCCACAACATGAACAGCAACAATTTAAAACAGATAATTAGTCTTAAATAGGTCATGTAATTAAAAATTTATACAAAACGACATGATACAATGCATTGATTAAGTTTTAAAACAGCATGATGATCCTTTTATGACTTATATGCTCCCTATGCATGATCCAAGTACATGAAATATACTTCTCAAAAAAAAAAAGAAAAAGTACATAAAATATATACCAAACTTTTCTTTTTTCTAATTCAAAGATATATACCAAACTTTTCTCTCTAATGACAAGTTATTCAACTTCATTCAAAAATCAAAAAGGTAAAATACAAAGACTTATTTCCAATAAAGAAAAGGCATATAGTCTAAGACATTGCTAATTCCTTTCAGCCAGCAAATTTTAGAAATTAAATAAAAAATTAAAAGAAAAATAATAATTGGTGTTATCAGATATCGCGTAAGGTGTACATGCAATAAATATATAATCAATGCATTATATTTTTAAAAAAATTTCAATAAAAATAATATATTAAAAGAAAAAAAATTTAAAATAATAATTAAATAATTCTTAATTGATGTATATAAACACCAATTAAGTAAAACCAAATTAAAATATCTAAGTATATAATTCAATTATTCTTTGTATATGTATCTTTCATCAATTCGAATCTCCATATAAAAGTAAAAAAGAAACAGAGGTATTAATTATACCTTCTAGAGCTTAGTCACAAGAGGATTTTTGGTTCAATGAATTAATGAGAATGTGGGTTTCTTGCGGAGTTCAAATGTTTGGTTAAAGCTAAGAAGAATTTTATTTATGATAAAATATTCTAATTTAATGAATTAGAAAATATATTTAAACTATTAGATACTAACACAAAAATAATTTTAATATTTTCGTAATAATATAATATATAATAATATACATGAACAAAACTAGGTTTAAGTTTTAACTTAGGGTTACTTGTTCGTTTCATCAAGTTATTTATTTTATGTCATTTCGTTTAAATATACGTCAAAAAAATATAAAAAAAAATCTGACATTATTCATCTCTTATATCCGATATATCGTATTGCAGTAGCAGTCATTAGTTCTTGAACTTTGGTGTTTCTTTCAATTGATTCGAATTAGGTGCAGAATCATGAAAGATGGGTATATATATTAAGAAACTACTGGGAAACACCGGAAGCAGGGAATATTCCCTCGCTAGTTCATCCATTAATATTTAATTAATTTAATATATTTACGTTTCTCTTATTGATTGATATTTGATCAAATCCAATTTGTGTGTAATCCTGAATTTTCGATTCCAAACCAGAAGAATCATTGCAGAGAAATAAGCAACCACTTGCCAGTTCTTTTATTGTTGATTTTTCTCCCTTTTCATTCCGGGTTGAGACACGTGCATTTTGTAATAAAAATTACGTATTTAATGTTTTGTTGAGATAAAATGTGTTTTTAATTTTTTTACAAAAAAAAAAAAACTTAATGAAAAAACATTTTTCAGCCATACCCTTTTTTTTCATTAAATTATTTTATAAAATTTTGTTTTTAATTTGATGCTTATATTTGTCATAGAATTTGATACTTCACCTATAATGTCGTTAAGTAATGATGATGTGGCAAAATGACAACCAATTATATTATGACACATAATATTTTAATGACATGTGATGCAATATTATTCGTTGAAAAAGTTAAAATTTTACTTTTTTAACTATGTTAGCGATGAGATACCTAATTGATTGATGGACATAATATAGGCACAAAAATAAGAATGAAAATTCGTAAACTAGCTAAGTGAAAAAAATGATATAATTAAGAATTTTTTTTATTTAAACTAAAAAAATAATATTTTGTATCTTTTCAATGATAATAAAATGGTTAAATTAAAGATCATCTTTAATATTCAATAAATTATCGCCCATTATATGTCTTATTATTATGCACAAATTATAAGATGTAAAAGTTTTATTAAAAACAATGAATAAAAAATAGATTCAGTGATTGAATTGGTTGAATCATTGATTTTTGATTCATATGGTTTAATC
>JBBYHL010412523.1:9465-20884 GCA_038381835.1 Adansonia madagascariensis
TGGTAACCAGAATAATTGCCAAATTCTTTGGTGATGTATTCAAACCATCTCATGGTAGTAATCAAAAATCTTTTTAAATCTTTAGTGGTATATCCAAATCAAAAAATTTTAAGTTTTCAGTGGTATATCCAAACATTCTGGTTATTGTAGCCATAATATTATTCATGCCTTTGTTGGTAAAATTTGAAACATACAAGTTTTTGGTAGTGTCATTCGAAGCATTCTATTGGTAGAAACTGAATTTCAAGTCTCAGTAATAATAACTAAGATCTTGCATGGTTAAGTTTCTGGAAGCGACATTCAAAACTTTTACTAAGTCTTTTCTTTCATTTTAAGTCAAACTTAGTCTTCTCCTAGGGTGGTTCCAACCTAGAAATTACCATTTGGGTCTTTTCTTTTTTACTTGAACCTATATCTTTTTAAATAGTTTAAGAATTAAACTTGTTTCTTTCTTAACAAGTTAAAGAGTCAAAATTGTATTCTTCTAAATAGGTCAAGGCTTGAACTTATTTCTTTCTAAACAAGTTAAAGGTCAACCTTGTGTCCTTTTGAACAAGTCAAAAGTTAAGCTTCTTTCCTTCTAAACAAGTCAAAAGTCAAGCTTATGTTATTCTGAACAAGTAAAACCTTAGGTTTTCAACAAGGCCCTTTTTCTACATTCATTCAATTTTAAATTTTCTTTATTGTATCATTTCAAAACTATTAAAGTAGTTAATTACCGCATGGCCCAAATGAAATGGTTATTTAGGATCTCTGCTTTATCTATGATCCTAAGCAATTGGGAAAAAAAAGATAACTATAGACACCAAATTTCATTTGAATCCTCTTTTCGACATTTGGAAGTGACTATAATTAGAGATCGAGTGATTATTCCATGTCAAAGTCGATTTTTTTTATGTAAGCATTGATTAAGTGTCATTTGAAGATCAAAATTTAAAAATCTGGGCATGTATATCAAGACTAGGTATCGATACCAACAAGTATCAATACAAGGTATCGATATATTTTAATAAAAATTAAATTACACCTTCCCGATCTTAATGTATCAATACGACCCATGCAATACCTATACTTGGTATTGATACCCTTTGTGATAAATCAAAATTTCATACGAGAAAATGTCTGTATTGGTATTTCTACCGTGAGGTGTTAAATTGTGAGATAAATTACATGTTTTTATTGGAGTTTTGAATTGGTTTATTATTTTTATTATGTTTCTATTGATTAAAATTTCACTTAGGTAACCTTTCCTTGATTTTCTTTTAATTATAGGATTTTAATTAAATCTTTCTCTTTCACATACGCAATTCTCCATTTAGTTTTTATAAATCATTTTTTATTAATTTCTCATGACATGGAACTTTCCACTATGACTTTTTCAAGCACGAAATTTTGCCTCAAGCTTTTTACACATGAAACTTTAGAGACTTTTTATACATAGGATTTTTAATAAAATTATTAGCAATTAGAAATTTTTAATTAAATCCTTTTAGAATTTTAATAGAATTTTTTGCTATACTGCCTTTAAATTAAATTTTTGTACATCAAATTTTCAATTCATTTTTCTTATAGATTTTTTTAATTCCTACATGTTAAGTGCTTGATTGATTTTTTATGCATGTAATCGTATAATTAGAATTTTGTGTTTAACTTTTCCAGTTGGTGCATTAATTGTCAAATTGGCCATATATACTTAGGAAATTAATTTAAAGTTATTTAAATATGAATTCTTTAATCATTTTCTTTAATATAGTTTCTTATATATATATAGTTTTCTTTATATATATTTAATTAATTTTCAATTTTTCTTTTTTTTTCCATCATGTAATTTTCTTCTAAAATTCCACATAGCCTTTATGGATAGAGGACAACTCCCATCAAGCTTATCATGAAACTACCTCATATTTGGCCCATAGACATATATGCATGTAATAGTAATTTTTATTTCATCAATTTTAGATGATAATAATTAAAAAAAAAAAGGTGGGGGCCAAGGGGTTAAAAACCCACTTGGTCGAATCTTTGTAGGGGAACTCGACATTGTTTCTTTTCTCTCATCTTATTCCTCCCATATTCTAAAAGTTTTCACTTTTCTAAAATAGTTGAAAGAACAAAGAAAGGTTTTCAAAGATTTCTCAAGGTATTTTCCACCAATATTTTGATTTTCCTTGTTTTCTACTTCATTTTGATTTTTTTTCTTCTCCTTTATAGGAGCCTAATGATCCTAAGCCATGCTTAGAGGATTGTTTGTGCCTAGGGTTTAAACAACCAATTTTAAAGGACAAATATTTAAGCTATGATCAAAGATGTTCTTTGCTTACAAATTTTTATTTAAAGTTCCAAAAATCAAACTTTGAACAGAAATTTGTTTTGATACCTTGTAGGCTAAGTTTACTTAATTCTTGGTTATTTATCTAAACACTTACAATTTCCATTGTTATTATTATTATTATTATTATTATTATTATTATTATTATTATTATTATTATTATGATTATTCCATTTTGCTAATTTTTCATATTATTTACATCGCATGCATGCATTACATGTTATTTGATGTTACATGCACATGGTTTTACTAATTCCATCCTTTTTTATATGTTCATATGGATGTTGTGGTGGTGTTGATGTTGTTGCATTTGTGATTTTGGTTCATGCAAGTTCATTTTAGGATGAATTTCTTTTTTTTTTCATGTACAAAGGCCAAGCATGAAATACGGATTATTGGTTTTTGAAAGGAATTTTTTGGTATTTTTATAATGGATGAATATTTACGGACTAAAGAGCAATATGTTCTTATTTTTTAAAAAAACATTTTCAGGCCATTCCATCCTTTGGCCGAACTTAAATGGGTAAATAGAATTTTTCCTAAATGTTTTACATGCATTTTTAGTCCATTCCGTGTTAGGCCAAACTTTAGGGGGCCACTTATAATTTTTTCAAAATTTTTAAACCTATTTAATGGTATTTCCATGCTTGGCCAAATGAGTAGGGGCCATTTTGCAAAGTTTGTAAACTTTTAGGGCCATTTCATAATTGGTCGAATATCAAAGGGCTAATTTGTAATTTTTTCAAAATTTATTTCATGCATTTTAAGGTCATTCCATGCTTGTCCAAATCATCAAGGGTCACTTAGTAATTTTTTTGTAATTTCCAAACATGTTTAGGGATATTCCATGTATATTCAATAAATGTAGGGATTGTTTTGTAATCGTCAAACATTAAGTTTTTTTTTGAAAGTTTAGGGACTTTTTAGCAATTCCTATCATATTAAGGTTATTTAGGTTATTCTTGACCATAAAATTACCTATTTAGGATAATTTGGTTAATTCTATCAAAATTGAGTTTTTTTAGCTTTAGTTTCGTACCTTCTGTCGAGACTAAGCCTTTTTAATTTTAGTTTTATACTTTCCTTCAAAACTGAGTTGTTAGGTTTAGTTTCATTCCTTATGTTGAGAATGAGCCTTTCTAAGTTTTGTTCTGTACCTTCTGTAGAAATAAAGTCTTTTAGGTTTAGTTTTATGCCTTCTATCAAGACTGAATCTTTTTAAGTTTAGCTTCATACTTGTAAACACATAATTCTGTCTAGGCCCCTAGCTAACCAACTATGCTTGATTCAAGACATGTGATGAAAAGCACTTTTTTCTTTCCCCGATTGATTTTTGAAATCTAGGGACCTCATTGAAAGGTTTAGAATGCTTAAGGACTAAATTAAACGAATAGAAACATTTGGAAAGTCAAAACATGGCCTTTGCATGTAATTCATATGGATGTATCAATGCATTTCATTAATGAATCTATACATCATCAAATTGAGGTCCATCTAGGTTGTTGGAAACCTAATGTATCGATGCATTTGTAAGATGTATCGATACTATAGACAAAAAATATATATATAAATAAAAATGAGTGGCCTAGGTTTTGAACCCAAGCCACCCTTGTGAATATATAGTCCATGACCAACACATCAAGCGTATGTTTTAGTCATGAAATCACAAAAACCAATCAAAAAGGAAAAGAAAAAATAAAAAGAAAAAAAAAGTTGCTTGGGCCACCTTATAAAATGGGTCACTTTGACCCACATGCCAAACATGACTTTATGTCATAAAATCACAAAAACCAAACAAAAAGACAAAAAAGACCAAAAAAAAAAGAAAGAATGAGTGGCATGGGTTTCAAACCCAAGCCACCTACCAAAGCTGAGTTTTAGTCATAAAATGACAAAAACAAATGAAAAATTAAAAAAAAACAAAAAAAGACAAAAAGACAAAAAAAAAGGGAACGGCTGCCATGCTTAGCGTGGCAGCCGCTCTGCCATGGTTGTAGAACCAGCCATGGCAGTTTCTGCCATGGATCTAGTCCCCAAACCACCAACCGTTTTAGCCTTTTCTTGGTGTATATAACCATCAGAGAAAAAAAGAGAAAAGGGGCAAAAAAATTCTTCCAGAATTTCCAAAAAATTTTCAAGAACTTTAAAAAAAACACAAGCTTTCAAAAAAATAAAAAATTCAAAGTGGGGTTTTTTGGTTAAAGGGGTTTCAGTGCCTATTTTGAGAATCCCAACAGTGAAAAGGAAGCTCATATCGAGGGGAAGAGTATACTAGAGTTGGGGAATGATCCAACAATGGACGGTAGCCGAATTTAAGGTAAAAAGTTTGAACTTTTCTTGTAGATTTAGAAAAATCTAAAAAAATTTAGAAAAATCAAACTCATGATTTGGAAAGAAGAGGTCGAAAAGAGTCTAGTGGTTAAGTTTGAGGGTTAAGTGCCACTGGTGAATGGCAGACAAACGATGGCCGACGACCGATAACAATGGTTGGCGATCGACAACGGTGTTTGGTGACCGACGTGGTGGTCGATCGTTGATTTTTTGGTTTTTATGTTTTTGGTTTTTTTCTTTGTGGCTTGGTTTTGGGAGTGAAGAAGAAGAAAAAAAAGAAAAAGAAAGAAAGAAAAAGAAAATGAAGAAGAAGAAAAAAAAAACAAATTGAGTGGCTTGGGCTTTGAACCCAAGCCACCAATATGGGAAAAAAGTAAACCAGCCACTGAGCCTCACCTTGCTTTCAAGTATAAAATGTCAACAATAATGTAAAATAGGTGTAACGACGAGGGTGACATTTTTATGCTTCGATTAGTTTATAGAGCTCGATACATCTCTAAAATTATCGACTTGATTATTTCAAGATAATTGATGACAATAACAAGATACATTCCTATAATCCCTTCCTCTTTTCGCTCTTTTGTGTGATTTATCTTTATGCGATATTTTTTTTCATCTTACTAACACGTTTCCCCTGTGTTGTTCATCTTGCATTCATATTTTCAAAACCATTTTCAAAAAAATCACAAAGGGCAATGTTTTGTGCCGGTATCTTTCTAGTGCTTTACTCAAAATATCCAATATTTAAAAAAATAATAATAAACTCGAAGGCCATTTTTAATCACAATCTATATGCTCCTCACCACTTCGAGGTGCACATGAGATTCAAATTTTCTTTAAAACCTGAGTTTGCTTTTTTTATACAAAATTCATGCATTAAAAAGGGGATTATATTAAATAATGACAAGTCAAAACTGAAGAAACCAAAACTAAGTTGGGACATGGCTAGAAAGGTACCGATTTCGGGCGTCGAGAGGAGGTTTATACCTTTTTGTGCGTAACCAACTCCCAAACCTAACCATCGAATCTTTGGACCATGCAGACCATGAAACCAATGTCTCAAGTTTTGTAACTCGAAATATCGAATTCGATAGGCATTCGATCATGCCTAACCCAAATGATTGGTGGCGACACCAATTGTTGGCCACTTCATAATGGCCACCCAAGGCTAGTTAGGCGAGCGATTCATCCGACAGTCTTCTTTCAGGGTCAAGAGCCGAGAATCCATACTTTCTCCCTACCATCACGTCAAAAAAAGAGAAAGAGTCTCGATCGAGAGGACTTTTCTTGTCGAGATACACTCTTAAGTCATGCACACTTCCTTCGCAGGAGGCACGATGCTGATAGATATCCAAGTTTTCATGAATTTTGGTTTCTGGAACAATACAATTCATGATGTATCAATACATTGGCCGTAATGGATCAATATATCATGAAGTGTATTCATACTACATGAAAGTCAGGTAAAAAAAATTGTTCAACTCGAATTTGATGGTATTTCACCATTCTAATCACCCAAAATGACCTAGGATCACTTCGTAACCATGCAAAGGATGATTTACTAAACTTGTAAATTATTTATTTAGCTTAAGCAATTAAAGCTTAAATGACTTGATACAGATGGGATTAATTCTCTAATAATGCTTTGGAACCAAATGACATGTAATATAATCATTTTCCAACTATTTCAAGTCTAGTTTGGTTGAAATGTAATGGAATGTTATTTTAAGCTAAAGTTAAAAGCTCTTTCTTGCAGGGGTTGAAGATATGGCTACTTTGAAAAGGTGTTTCTTTTTGAGGGTCTATAATTGAGAGTCCACCATAACCGACTAACTTTATACCCTAATTAGAAGGTTTCAACCCTTTGATCAAAGCACACAAGGGCTTAAATAGCTTTCTTGCAAACAAGCTTGCATAAGGTGTTAAAGAAGGAATGAAAATGAATGAGGATGGCAAGTGATCAACCAAGAGGAGTTTTAAACTGCCTTGGACATTCATAATAGGAAAAAAGTTCAGATTTTCAAATCACCATTGGTACCAGATAAAAAAAAGAGAGATAAAAAAAAAGCAAAAGAATAAAAAAAGAATTCTTTAAAATTAGCAAGGTCATTTTCATCTTGATTTCTTTCCTATTTTATATATGTTTTTCCTTTCTACTTCAGCTTGAAGATCTAAAGCTTTGCTTAGGTGATGATTTGTGCTAAGGAGTAACAACCAAGTTATGGTTAAATCTTAAGCTATGATCTCGTAATGTTATATTTTGTTTTCTTTAATGATTTTTGTTAAAATTTCATAAAAATCAACCTTCTATCAAGAAAATTTATTTTCTAAATGTTTTAGACAAGTCTGCTTAGTTTTTATGTGGTTTTCATCAAGTAATCTTTTTTGTTTCAACATTGGTTTAACTTTTTATGTTACCAATATTTTATGATACATATATATATGCTACATGTATTTTATGATATTTTCATACCTTCTGATCATGATTCACATGTCTATGCATTTTCCATGAAAATCTCGTGATTCTGACAACATCACCATGCATATTATTAGGTTCATTATGTTCATGTTGGTATGATGTTTTGTGCATAAAAAGCATGTATGATGGCAAATTTACACATTTGTTAGGAGAAAAAGGATTATAGGTGCATTTAGGAGTTATCAAAAATTTAAAGGATTTTTTTGTAATTTTCCATAATATTTTCATGCTTATTAAGAGTTATTTTACAATTTTCATACATTTGAGTTTATTTAGGTTATTTTCCATAATTGAGGAACCATTTTGCAATTTTCATGCATTCTAGGATTATTTAGCTTATTCATATCTAGGGACCATGTTGTAATTTTTTTTGCATTTTAGGACCATTAGGTTATTTTCCATAATCTAGGGACAATTTTGCAATATCCATACATACTAGGGTCATTTAGGTTAGTTTCCCTGATATAAGGACCATTATGTAATTTTCATGTATTTTTTAGTCTTTTAAGGTTAGTTTTGTCAAAATCAACCAAAATCAATTTTTTTAGGATTAGTTTTGCACTTTCTGCCAAAACTAAACAAAATTAAGTCTCTAGGGTCATGCGCAAATTTTCATATCAATGCACATTCTTTAAAGTCATTTCCATGATATCATACTAAAAACCGAGATGTTTATTTAGTGATTATAATATATGTTTTTGCAAAAAATCTGAGGCAATATTCAGAGTTAAAATATTCCATAGACATAATTCCAGTATATGTAATTTATCTTATTGATTGTTTTAAACAATGGAACACTCTCTTTAAATAAGTAAATCAAAATTTTTTTATTTTTCCAAAGAAATAAAACTTTCGCATTCTTTTATGTTTTTCAGAGGGTGCAAAAAATATTTTTATTCTCAAAATTAATCAAAAACCGATTTACTCAAAATTAGAATAATAATATCAATTTTAGATATTTTAAAATATGGGAATTATAATTGAATATTAAAAGTTAAAATCAAATATCATCGAGAATTAGGTTAACAAGTAATTAAGAAGTATCGATTTCCTACATCATGGAGAGGATACACCTCATTCTGTGTGTGATTGACTCTCTAACCATTTTCATATGAATCTTTGATTTTTAAGCGAACTTTAGAGTTTGTTTCTAAGAGTTTCATAACCCTCACATAAACTCTAATAGTGACTAATCTTACCTAGCCAAATAGATTGGTGGCGTCTCTAAGTTAATTGGTCATGTCGTAATGGCTAGTTAAGGTTAAGTCAGACGGTAATTATTTCGGTAACTTTGTCCCATCCCACTACGAAAAAAAGAAATCCATCTATCTAAGTTTGATGTGTTTGATTCATGTTTAGCACATTACAACAATACCTTTCATGAAAACCGAGTCCCTTAGGTTTAGTTTCACACCTTCTATCGACAATAAGTCTTTTTAAGTTTCGTTTGTACCTTCCATCAAAATCAAGTTTGTTAGGTTTTACTTTCTTACCTTCTGTCGAGATCAATCCTATTTAAGTTTAGTTTCGTACTTTTCATCGAAATGGAGTCTGTTAAGTTTAGTTTTGTACCTTTTATAAAAAACAAGCCTATTAAGTTTAGTTTTGCACCTTTTATCGAAAAAAAGTCTGTTCTGTTTAGTTTTGTACCTTTTATCAAAATCGAACCTTTTAAGTTTAGTTTTGTACTTTTTGTTGAAATTGAGTTATTAAGATTAGTTTCACACTTTCTATCCCTAGGTTTTATTTTTTAAGGTTAAATAGAGTAATTTTTAAATAAAATACATGTTTTCTAAACCAAGGCAATGTTCTCAAGTTAAACTAGTCCGTAGATTTCTTCCAACACATGGGAGCAATGTTATCGATTATTTTGATAATGAGATATTCTTTTGACAAATAATTAATCAAAATTTTTAAAATTTTACTAAATAAAAACTTTCATACTCTAAAGGTTTTCTAGCGGTAGACAGAAGACATATTGCTTTTAAAAACAATAAAAACTTGGTTTACTCTTAAATAAAACAATAATGTTAGTATAGATTGTAGACACCTAATTTTATCTGGGCCTTATTTCAAATAGTCCCAATTATTCGAGAATGAGAGCTTAGCGGTCACCGTGGTAGAGGTCAACTTTCATCAGGTGGACTTAGCATTTTTTGAACTTGTTCAATCATACCTATATGCCCACACGTGTATGTGACCAAAAAGTGTCAGTTCGAGGACCAATCTCAAATAAAAAGGACAAATACTCAAAAAATTTTGGAAACCACTTTTGCGAATGATATCATGGTCAAATTTTTCATTCTTAGGAATTTTTCAAGATTTTTCTGTAAAATTTAGGAAGTTAATATATTTTTGTTGATACCCATGTCGATATGCACTCAAAAAAATAAAAAATATTCAAAAAAATATGTATTGACATTTTATACCACGAGATTTTGTGAATGATATCACTGTCAATTTTTCCATTCTTCAAAAATTTTTGAGATTTTTTTGTAAAATTTGGAAAATTTATCGTCGTATATTTTTGCTGATACCTATGCCGATATGTACTCTAAAAAAATCAAAAATATTTAAGAAAAAATGTGTATTAGTATTTTATACCATTAGGTATTAAAATTGTCAATTTTGTCAATTAATTTTGAATTTTTCATTGTATAGCGAATATTATACTTGTGAAAATTTTTAGTGAAATTTGTTCCAAAATTCAAATTTTTATCATTATTATTTTATAAAGTAATATTTAGAGTAAAGTTTTAAATTCAGTTCATTCTTCTCAAAATTAAAATTATATTTGGAATTTTTCTCATTTTCAATATAAGGGGTTTTTTACTCCATAAAATTTTTGTTAGGATTTTTTTAAGTTTAGAATTTTTAAAATTCATCAAATATTTTTATTAAATTCATGTTAAATCAGATTTTGAAACTCTAATTCATTTTACGAGTTTCGAATTTATATATATCAATTTTTTTCGTAAGGATTTTTCTTATTTAATTTTACGAGTTTTGAATTTTCAGTCAAAAATTTTTTTCATTATTTCATTTTCAAAATTTTGTTTATAATTATTAATTTTAATTTTGGCTTTTTTAAATTAGTTTCATGAAAACTAGCCTGATTGGATTCTAACTATTCCCTTAACCAATTTAGTTTGGTTTTAACCATGCCATTAGATAATCTTATCTTGATCATCATTAAAAAGGTTGAGTCATAGCTAATAATATACTTTAATTTAATGCACTCTTGTCTCTAATTATAAATATCCATAAAAGTACAATAAATTAAAATTATTAAAAAATTTATTTTATGCCAAAGGGATTTTTTCACCCATTTGGCAAAACCTCCCCTTAAAAATAGGGGAGGATTTTTCATTTTAAGGCTAATTGACTTTCATCAAGGAAAACATTAAAAAAAACCAAACTTCCTAAGTTTTTAAGCTTTTAAGGTAATTTTCTTTATAACATTTTTAGTCTTTGTTCATTGCATTTCACTTTTGCTCCTTTTAGTGAGCCAAAATCATGCTTTAGCTCATGAATTTTAATCCAGTTGAAGGGCTAAGCTTGAAAGCTATGAACTATTTTCTTTGATTTCTTCATTATGTTTGTTTTCTTAATGATAGCTTAATTTTCTCGTGCAATTTATTGTTGTTGACATGATGTTAATTTTTGTGTTATAATGTTTAATTTGTCATATACATATGTTCATATGGATATTATTTTCCTTAGTATTTTCTTGTCAATATGCTGAAAAAACATGTTTATATGTCTATTTTTGATAATTTCTTACATGATGATGTTAATTTGTGCTTGATAAAGCTAGGATATATAATTATTAAGTTAGAAAAATTTTGTTTGGTGGGTTTTTTGATATTGGCCAAACCTAATGTATGAGTATATGATGATTTTTTAATTTTGTGGCTATTTTGTAAATATACAAAATGTTTAGGACTAAATTGTAAAAATAAAAAATATTGTTTAGGCATTCCATATTTGGTCGAGAGGTTGATGTACACCTAAGAATGTATTTTATGCATTTTATCATGTTGAATACATTTTTTGGATTTTTGTGGTCTTTTTGAAAAGTTTAAGAACTAACTTTACAAACTTTAAAAATAACTTCAAAGCCATGGGTGGTTGGCCAAAAGTTTTTTATGGCTTTTAGCATGATTTTTATGATTTTTCATGATGTGTTTTATGTTTAATTATGAGTTTATTTTACATAGAGACCAAATTGTAAAGTTTGCAATGCCTAAAGTCCAGCTTTCGAAACTAAGTAGGGCCTT
>JBBYHL010412744.1:2501-13284 GCA_038381835.1 Adansonia madagascariensis
ACCATTTTGAGAAACTTGGCTTTGATGCATAAGGACCTCATAATTGTAACCAATTCCTTTGTAAGACCTTTTAAGCTTCATAGGTTTTATCTAATTAGTGGCTTCATGATAGTCAATCATGCTATTAATATGAAATAAAACCTTATGTTACTAAACTAGTAACTAGTACACAGTTAATTAATTGTATATCACATGTCCTAATCTAATTGGTTAAAGGGCATGCACTTATTAGCCTAGCTTTAATTAAATATTATGGCCTTATCTTGGCTCAGGATCTAATATTAGATTTGAGCTTGGACATTCAATTTCAATAAGCCCTTAGAATGCTTATATGAAGGCCTTGATAAAATTTTAGTAAATAATAATGTCGTTGATTGCCTAGCATTGTAATACCAAATTCTGATGCTGCAACGCCAATGCTAGTGTTTCATTCCCTTGTCTTTTTTAATTTCATGACATGTGGCATTCTTTCCTTATAATTTCAACTAAAATTCATATTTAGACTTTTTTAAGCATGAGATTTTTTGCTATCTAAAATAAAAAATTAATTTACCCATTAAAATTAATTTGTAAAAAGGTAATTTATACTCTTACACGTCATATGTAATGGGGATAGGACTTTAACTAACCCAATAGGCAAATTTTAAGGGGAAAAATGAAAAACTGACCAATTTTCCCTATAATAAGTGACATCTAAAACCATTTTTAAGGAAGGTTGATTTTTGGTTTAGACCATTTTCCTCTTCTTATCTTTTGGAACCTCTATCCAAGAAAGAAAAAGAGAAAAACGATAAGAAAAAAAAGAGATGAGAGATTTTTTTAGTTCAAGGTAGATTTCTACCTTGCTCTCATTTCTTATCTATTTTCTTTGCTTTAAAATCTTTAGCTTATTTTCAAATTCTTTTTATTATTTTCTTTTCCTAATACTGGATGATTCGAAGTGCTATGTCGGTGATGCTTGAGCTTAGGATTCTCAACCTTTTAATGACTAAGCTTGAGTAAATTATTTCCTTTTAATGTTTAATTCATTGTTACTTTTGTTTAAGCTTGATGACCCTAAGTTTAAGCTTAGCCAATTGTTTGGGCCAAGGTTATTAAACCTTTTTGGTGGCCAAACTTTGATTAAATAATCTCATTTTCATGTTCTTAAAATTGTGTGGTCATGTACACTTTATTTTTTTCAATATTCTATTTACTTTATATTTTGTTAGTACTAGTGGTGAATGAAATCGAGAGGGAGGGTGAATTGATTTCTCAAAACTCTTTTGCAAATTAAAACTTTTGTGAATGAAATTAAGAAATCTAAATAATAAGCTTTAAAGTGCAATCAGTGAATAACAAAAACAATTGAAAAGTTAGGGAAAAAGAAGCAAACATTGGTATTTAGAGAGGTTTGGCCTCAAACACCTATAACTTTTATCTTGACTTTAATTGCGTCTAATTTTCCCAATTCACTAACTTGAATTATATACTTTTCAAGGATAAGGTATAACATTTATAGTCTTTATCTTTCTAAGCTATGATAGCACCCTTTACTTTCTCTACTTTTGATGGCTAGTAACCTCCCCTTTAATATAAAGGTCAAAGTGTAAACAAATAAATCCTTTAAAGGCAAGGTGTTTACAGGGCTTCTAAGATCTAAGGATGAAAGTATCTAAAGATACTACAAAGATAGGAAGAACTAATCCTATGCAATTGTGAACTACTTCGAAGAAAATGTGTAAGAGATGTAAAATATGATTTTAAGCTTAATCTCTTGGTTCATTATCTTGTTAAAGGTGTTGGAAAGGCTTACTTATAACCTTCAACATGAATATAGCTATGGGGAATGTTTGGTGAAGTAATAGAGCCGTTGGAGACTTTATTTGAGTGATTTTCGTTTATTCCTATAGATTTATTGATACATTAAGTTCGGTGTCGATACCTTGCCTTCATTCATACAAAATATGACCATTGGAAAAGCTGTATATTGATACATCTAATGTGTATATTGATACATATCACATTATATCGATATAATTTTAAATTATGTTGATACGTTTAAAGGTTTTATAAAACCTGAGCTACTGCCAACCATTGTCTCGATACAAAAACACAACATATTGATACAATCACATAAAAGTTATTTTTAAAGTATTTTTCTTTCTTTTAAAACTTACAAAACTTATCCCTAAAGTCTTTTGCACTAAAGTTTGCATTAAAAGCTCATTTTTAAGTTAAGGGTTATATACATTTTAGTATTTTTTTAAAGTGTATTCAAAACAATTTAAGGAAAAATACTAACTTTAAAATATTTAAACACAAGTTAGTTAGGCATAAGTTTTAGTTATATCAAAACCAAGATTAATTCAAAGCTCGTATAGCTAACATGATCATATGTTTCTTTTATCCATTTTTCTACATTTTTTCTTGTTATTTTTGTCTTTTTATGTGATTGTAAAGTTGTCGATCCTATGTTTTAACTTAGGTGATTGTTTGAGCCAAAAGTTTCTAAACATTTTAATGGCCAAACTTAAGCTAATTTATGTTATTGTTGTTGTTGTTATATTTCTATGTTCATATTGTATGACATTTAAACAACTTGCTCATGTTGAGGTTATGTTCATGTTTCATGTTTTTAAATAGGATTTAAATTTTCAAATCTAGTGTTGTTTATGATATTTCCTATGATTTTGGATTTGAAAAACAACATTTTTAGTGTATTTTGGTGGTTGATCAAAACTTAAAAGGGCATTCTAGTAATTTCTAAGTCAAGCATGCTTTATTTAGAGTATTTTCTTACCTTGGACGAATCTATAAGGTTATTTTGTTTATTTTTTTGGTTATCACATATTCTTAGGGGCATTTTAGCCATTGGTCAATCTTAACCTCTAAATTGAGTTCATTAGCTTATCCGAATTCTATTACACTAAAATCAAGTTTTTTTAAGGTTAGTGTTCCACTTTCATGTCAAGAATGACCTTTTGGGGTCCTTCTAATATTTTTACACCAAACTAGGCTCTAGGTTCATGTAGTACCTTCACGTCAGAACCAAAACCTTAAGGCTATTTTCGTACTTCTATGTCTCTTCCAAACCTTAAGGGTTATGTTTAGGATTTTCATGTAAAAATCAAGCGTTAAGGGTATTGTAGTACTTTTATGTCTTTTTTGAACCTTTAGGGTTATGTTTAGTATTTTTATGTCAAAATCATGCCTTAGGGGCATTTTAGTACTTTTATGTCAGTTTTGAGTCTTTAGGGATCATGTTAGCTTTTTCATACCAAATTGGTCCATTATGGTCCCTTATGATATACACTCGACCATGGTAATGGAGATATGTTTGACTTAAAAATATCCTCTATCATAACGTGCCCCTACCCGATCACTTGGATTAACATACGCAACTTAAAAGTGTGCCTTTAGGATATCCCTTGATTAGGATTTGGATTAGCTGTAGTGAGATAAGAGTAAAAGGATGGTCGTCGGATGAATTGCTTGTCAAACTGGGCCACCATGAAATAGCCAAAGACTTGGAGTCACCATAATCATTTGGGCTAGGCATGATTGGATGCTTATTGAAACAAACATTCTGAGTTACAAAACTCAAAAAATCAATTCCAAGGTCTACATGGTCTACAAATTCATCAGTGGGGTTTAGAGTTGGATACGTGTAGGGCCATATTAATATCCTCTTTACACCCAAAATTGATGCCTACTAGCTATGTCTTAACTTGGTTTTGGTTTTTTAGTTTGGATTTGTCATTATTTTAATATAATCATCTTTTATGCATGAATTTTGTTTAAATAATAAACCTGAGTCTTAAAGAAAATTTAAATCTCATATGTGCCCTAGAAAGGTAGGGAAAATAGTGTTTTTTGACTAATAATGATCTACTAATTTAATTCTTGAAAATTGAATATTTCATGTCAAGCACGGGAGAGATATCGACACAAAACATTGCCTTGTATTTGTCAAAAATAATATGGAAATATGAATGCAAAATGGACACCAGAAGGAGAAACGTGTTAGTAAGACAAAAAAGAATGTAACAAATATTGCATAAAAGTAAACACATCAAGGCATGGAATATAAATGTGGTCGGTATATATCTTGTAATTGTCTTTGATTATTAAGAAATAATTAGAATGAAAATTTTGAGATGCATTTAGACTCTGCGGTTGTTTGAGGTATGAAAAAATGAGGTTTTAGTTAAAAGGCTTAAGAATGTTTGAGAGAGAGAAAATTTAGATTTTAAGTGAAGTTGAAAAATAGGGTTAGAGTATCTCTTTAGCTAAAAATTTTAGTAAACTTTGGAGAAATGGGATTAAGGCTTAAATTAGCAAGGGTTCAATAACTTCTTAAGAAAATGACACTTTTGACGATTTTTATAAAGATCATTTTCTTGGAAAAAAGAAACTGATGAAAAGGAATGGTAAAATTTGAGAAATGCTTATGCCTTGATCCTAGCCTATAACATTTTTTTGACTTGATATGGGTTGACAACTTATATTGGGGCATTCAAATGCCTCAAAGAGAGAATTTTGAGAAATCAATTAGTTTTGTTAAATGCTAAAATAGGGGATAACATTGCACTATCTTTGTTTCTAATTTTATTCCAAACTAGACTAAGGGTTTTAGGGGTCAGGTGATGTCAAAAAGGTATCTTGATGGGGATTAATCTAAAAATATTCCAAAAATCCTAGAAAATCACTTTTCGAGTAGAAATATTTTTCAAAGTTAGGAGTCATTCAACACTGGCAGCATGTGCAAGGGAAATAGTTCAGTAGGTTTTGAAAAATCATTTTGAACTTATTTAGAATAATTAAATTTCAAACGATGCCTTTGTGGAAAGGAAATTTCATGAAATTTTTAGAAAAAAAATTTTAAAATCTAGAAAAATCATTTGGTGGTTCCAAATAGCCTAAGCTACATGCAAATTGCTGATTCTAGTGGTTCCGAATAGCATTAGTTCGAGAAATCATCACTCTTTCACTTGGAATGATCCAAGGGCAGATGAGACACCGTTTGAAAGGTAATCCAATGCCTTTTTAGAAAAAATAAAAAAATTCATGAAAAAATATTTAAAGTTCAAAATTTTTTTAAGTCATGGCTATAGTGCTACCAGGTCAAAATAGGGGATTTTTTTCGTTCTTCATGTTTCCTAGAACTAGGCTTATGCTATGGACATTTAAATGTCCTTGAAAAAATAAAGGTCAGTGATAGTGGCTTCACAAGCTTATTTGCACAATCCTGGAGTAGTTTGGGGTGATGAAATAGGACATTTCATTTCTATGAAAATCATAACATTTTAACCTCGTTTGACCTTGAATCCAAATATGGAAAGCCTAATTTTTCCCTAAGATTGGAAGACTAATTGATAGAAAACATTAGGTCCATGTTAATCCTTATTTATTGAAGTTAAAATTAACCTAACTTGGGGATGTTTTGAAAAAAATAGATTTTTGCAACAAGAACAAGACATCAAGCGACTATCTTTAATTATGTGCACATCACATGGCATCAGATGATAAAAATATGCCAGAACATCAAGACACATGTTAAAATGCATGAAAAATATGGATGATGCATGAACATACTAGAATATGTTTATAGAGACATGAGACATGGTATGATCATAGAGGAAAGTGTTTTCATGATATAAACATGTGTTGGAGATTTCATGACAGCATAGAGGATGATTGTTTAGCTAGTAAAATGCATGAACATGCTAGTAATATGTTTATGGAGGCATCTAACATGATATAAGCATAAAGAAAGATGTTTTCATGACATGAACAAGGGCTGGAAATTTCATGATAGCATAAAAATGTGATCTTTAAGCATAAATGCATGAAAGATTATAAACTCATGAACAAGACATCAAAGAAAATGCCTAGAGTTTACAAAGGGTCATGGTTGCATGAAGGGATCACTAGCATAATGGGAAACATGAAATAGCAACAAAAATTAAGAAACAAGTTGACAAAATATACCAATGAGAGTTCCAACAGCTTTTCCTCCTGAAAGATAAGTTTTTTTTTTCAAGTCAAGATGTTGACTTTTAAACTTTTTCTTATTTGCTATGAGTTAGCAAGAAGACGAAAAGCAAATATGGCTTAAGATGGTGCTTTAGACGTTTTTTCTAGAGGTGGTGTAGAGAGCTATGAAAAAAAAAAGGTTAAGGTTTTTTTGAAGGTTGTAAAGAGAATGCGACATGAGAAAAAGGTGTATTTTTCTATTTAACAGAAGATGTTAGCCTTATATGGCCAATAAATAGCAAAGACAAAATGCAAAAGGCAAGGGCATTTAGGTTTTCATGCATCTATCTAATGTATGGACAAGGTACCATGCTCAACTGTCATTCAAATTCATTGGCTTATTCAACAAAAATAGTGGATCAAGGCCACTTTATGTAGCCAAGCAATGAGAAAGATCAATATTACCCTTTAACAAAGCATATATCATGAAAATATCCCTTGTCATGGCTATTTAGGCCTAAAAAAATGTAATTGATCCAATCATAAGTCCAATGTTGGGGCTTGGTATGAATTTGGATGATTTTTGTTGTAAGAAACATGGTCCAATTTGTGTTTCAATGTCATGTGCAAAGGAATGAAAATGTCACTAACTAGGCCATTTGGCCGTGGTGTATCAATACTTAAAACAAATTTTGCCTAGATGTATCAATGAATTGAGCCTGGTATCGATGCAGTATCTTGTGTATTGATGCATTTTGGCCTAAAATCATGATTTTAGCTACTGCTAAGCACGATATTGATACAACAAGCTAATTTATTGATACATAAGCACCTGTATTGATATAATATATTGATACATTGCCCTTTTCTATCAATACAACTTGTGAAATTTGAATTTTCGATAACATAAAGGCCTTCTATCGATATCTAATGGTCATGTATTGATACCTATGCATGAAAAATTGAATTTTACATACCTTTGGCTTTCCAAACACCTTACCATGGCTAAGAATGATGAATAACTACTCTGCCCTTGTTTAAATGACCTTGAATGATTACTTAGCTTAAATGATGATTTTTTATATATTTTTTAAATATGGTCCTTAGCATTTCAAACCTTTCTAAAATTTTTTTTTTCACTTTCATGTTAAAACTAAGACTTAAGGGTAGTTTAGTACTTTTACGTTATCTTTAAACTTTTACGATCATGTTAGTGTTTTCATACCTAAATTGAACCTTTAGGGCTATTTTAGACTTTTTCCATTAGAATGAGTCTTTAGGGTCATATTAGCACTTTTATGTCTAAATATGTCCTCAAGGTCATATAGGCCATCTTTCACCAAAATTGAGTCTGTAGTGTTATGCTGGCATTTTCTTATTGGTAGATGTTTCTTAGGTTCATTATGTAATTTTAGCATTAGAATAGGGTTTTTGGCTAAGTTGGCATTTTCATATCCATATCAAAGCCTTTGGTTTTTCTACGGAGTTATTACACGTGTCTTAATAAAAACTGAGGCAATATCCTTGGGTTAAAAATAGTCCATAGATTCCTTTCAATGTATGAAAGGGGTTTTATCGGTTATTTTTAATAACAAAATACCTTTCTTAAAATGGTAAGTAAAAATTTTCCATTATTTCAAGAAATAAAACTTTTATATTCCATCAAACTTTCTTGTGGGATACAAAAAATATTTTGTCTTTGAATAAAAAGGAAAATCCAAGTCACTCTTGAAAAATGATAATAATATTAAATAATTTAAAAGCATAGGATTATGATTAAATACCAAAAATTAAAATTACCTTTAAATGAGATTTAAGAAATGCATAATTAAAAGATACCAATTTATAATCATTGTGGGGCGCTCATCCTTCCTCAGTTGTTATCGACTTAGGTGCTTCAAACCCTTAAATAGATGAATCGCAATAAATGACCAATCTTACCTAGCCTAAAAAGATTAGTGGTGATTCCAAAATTATGGGCATTCCATAATAGACTTACGAAAAATTTAGGCATGCAATTTGCTCTGGCTACTTAGTCTCAATTTCACATATTTTATTTCTCCACTCTAACGTGTCAGATTCACATCCCAGGAACATTACAAGAGCTAGCTCGAAATGGAGTTCTCATATGGGTCATGTTTAGTGGACTTGTTTCCTTAAACAAGCACCCTTATGTTACCCCAAGTATTTCACATACTTCAACCTATCAGACTAGTTGCTTATTTCATAAGTAAGAAGGTATAACATGTACTGGTCTTTGAACATTTTCAATACCATGTCTTGACAATACAATGGCTAAGAATATTTTTGGAACTAACTTGATGCATAAGGATCTCATAATTGTAACACTTTGCAATTCTTTTGCAAGGCCTTTTAAGTTAGGCTTCATCCAATTAGTGGTTTCATGATGGTTAATAATGCCACTAACATGAAGGAAAACCTTGTTTCACTAAAGTTAGTGGTTGGTTTCCAGTTGATTATGTTAGTATATGCCCTAGAGCTAATTAGACTAGTTAAGGCATATAATAGTTAATAATGCAAACTAAACACTTTAGTTAAGTGATTCAAGGTTTTCTTTCATGTTAATGGTGTGATTAACACTCATGCAAACACTAATCAGATGAAGGCCATGGAACACAATTCCTTGCAAGGTTAATAATAAGTTACAACAATGAGATCCTTATGCATTAATGCTGTGTTTCTAAAAATGTTCCTAGTCATCGTATTGTTAAGATAGGGCATTGATAGTCTACAAAGACTAGCATATGCTAAGCCTCCATACATTTGATGCATGCAGCTCTTTGATCTCATAGAAGTTGAAGTATAGAGATACTTGGAGATACCATATGGGTGCTTGTTTTGTCAAAACAAATTCACTAAACATGGCGCATATAAAAACTCCATTTGGTATAAGTCACTTAAGTGTTTATTGAACATGTTCTCATGTGCCAGTCGTGTACATTAGTCCCTAGACTTATGATACCAAGTCATTTAGTACGAGGAGTGTCATACATAGATTTATTTGAAATAGGTCCATTGTGGATTAATACTTAAGGTAAGGTACGTTAGGTATGACAAGAATTACATGGTGGATGAATAAGTGATCCAGAGAGGATTTAGCACTCCGAGTGACATTGAAGACGTATCTCATATGTTTTTAGCTTTGGTTAACTTGATAAAGTCATTGGCCAACATATGATCTATTTAAGAGGAATTGTTTCTCTAAATTCATGAGGTTAACTGAAAGCTACAAGAACTAATATGGATTGAATCATGAGTAGACGCTATACCATGCTCGTGGCTTTTTTGAGGTATTTGGTGAAATGATTGAAGTACACTGAAAGGTTTCTTAAGAGGTCATATACTCTTCTTGCATACCGAGTGACCATGATGCCTTGCCAAAGGCCAATCTTGGTCTATAATTATAAATACACTTAATTAGGTAATTACATATATTGCTATTATAATGGAAGCCTAATGGGTCACACACAATAAGATAATCTATAGAATTAAAACCGAGACTTAATTAAGTGTGACTTAATCAAATAAAAGGTAGAATAAGGAGGACTTAATTGAATAAGTTCAATTAAGAATAATTTAAGACATAAATTAGATTTATAAAATCTAATTAGAAATATCTTAATATGACAATAAAGTTAAGAATGTCTTGCCAAGATTGTGTCTATTTGTAGATATGGTTTTAAGGATAATATTAAATAAGGCCAAATAATTGTATTTAGAAAATTAAATAATTATTTGATGATTATTTAATTAATCATTTAATATTATTTACATGAAGTAAAAAATTATTTTACTTGATTAGAAAATTTAATGAATTAAATTATCTTACATGTAAATTTAAGGGTTAAGCCATAAACCTTAATTATCAAGTCAAGAGAGTTTAGTTGTGAACTAATCTAAGTTAGGCTTGCTAATGGGCTTGGTGCATGGGATAGTTATCTTTGTTGTGCTATTGGGGTAAAATATTAATAAGTTATTATTAAGGCCCAATCATCGACAAGATAATTAATAGTTTTAATTAGGCTTCAAGAAACATTCCAAAGTAGTGCCACCTTCTGGGTATGTTAATAATAGGCTCATTGACCAATTATTCAAGCCTAACCTAGCCTATGGTGTATGTAAATACATTATTGAGGCTTTTTGGCCGATAAAGAGCATAAGAGAAACTCTACGCATCAAATCTAGACTTCCTTAAAGGGGTTTGGCATAACTCTTTGCCTTTTTAAGCTCTTTTTGTGCAATCTTGCTTTTTTTTAGTGTTCTTGAATTGTTTTTAAAATAAAGAAAGTAAAAAAATAGTTTTCTAGCATTGACAGATTAGTTTTTCACACAAGTTATGAAATTGGCAAAATCTCATAATCCTAACTTTTTTAAGCTTAATTGTGTTGATTTGTATTTCAGGTAATCAAAAAGTGTTTTTGATCAAAACAAAAGATAAAAAATCAGTTTTCTATCCTAAAGGAGTCAATCGGAATAAAAAATTATGATTTTATGTTTATTTACTGGTATCTACGCATAATAGCTACTTTCCTATGGGGTTATTTTCTTCTTCTTTTTCTTGATGTAATAAATATGGGAATTATTCTTGAATCACTTGAGATCTAAACTTGTTGATTATATATTTTTTGGTTAAGGCTTGAAAAGCCTTTTGGCTAGCACCGAAAAATCATCAGACCTTATTAAGGCTCTAATAGGCATCTGTGTGGATCACAATTACAGGCAAAACACTTGGTCTACTTTTGGCCTTAAAAAGAGATCATGGAATCAGCCCGTTTAGAGTTATGAGTCTCTAAGTAGGTATGAT
>JBBYHL010413730.1:0-20846 GCA_038381835.1 Adansonia madagascariensis
TCATTTCATCAAACATATTCATGACATGCCATAAAAGTGTAATCCAGTGTAAATCTAAAGTGTAAAGTGCTTTAAAAGATGGAATCTATCATTTGTCACAGATATAACACCTACAACCACCAAATAACCAAGGAAAATGACCATTAAGCCTGCATTGAATAATTGGAAATCATGCATAAGGAATCTTAGAAGCAAATGCTTTGAAAGAATAAGGAACTATGGGCTTAGATAGCAGAGCTAACTCAATTACTATTTGCTCTAATAAAGGGCAAAAAAGAATTTTTTACACTAGTAAAAGGCTAATTAATCCTGAGAGTGATCTAAATGATAGTATTGAAGCCACCAATGCTCATAAGAGGCATCATATGTATAGTAACCTCTGGCAGCACCAATCCAAATAGCTTAGTAATTTATCTACCTAAATCCTGTATTTGGTTCATAGGTATCAAGGCACAAGCTTTTCACCGACAAGACCTTTAGTCTCAGACCTTGATGAACAGTTAAAGTAAGAAAAAAGAAAGGGTTCAAAATCTAAAGTCTTCTAAAACCATTAAGAATATGAGTAAGTACCAGTTATTAGAAAAATGTCTTAAAGCTATGGAAAGTAGCTATAAATTCAGGATTATAGATGCTAAGTCTTTAGGTTTAATCTTTAATCTCATCATCCGACCTATATTCAAGGTGCCAAATTTTAGAAAAAATACAACAGGATAATAGATCGCATCATCCACTTTCACATGTACTATACGAAGATGGCTGGGTATGAAGAGAATAAGAAACTATTAATACATTGCTTCTAAGATTAACTAATCGAGATAGCTACCCGTTGGTATATAAAGCTCAACCAGGTTAAAATCTAGACATGGCCAATCTAGATCATGCCTTCTTAGAGAAATACAAGCACATATCTAGTTGGGCTCCAAACTGCCTATTTTTCATGAATATGGTAAAAAAATGCCACCAAAAACTTTAGGTAGTACTCTTAAAGATCAAGAGAAGAAGTCATTCAACCTTACCCTCCCTAGATTAAGAAAAAAATGACAATCATGTTTGTCAACACCCTACGAGCTCTTTACTATGATAAGCTAATAGGGAATGCCAAAAAGACTTTACTAACATGGTCATATTAGCTGAGATGATTTATAATGCCATAAAAAATGGTAACACATCAAGAGGAGAATCATCTAGCTTGACCAATAAATCTGTAGCCAAGGTCAAAGAGAAGAAAGTGAATGCCTTCAGTGAGAGTCCAATTAAGTTCACTCAGAGTCTATACTTCCCTAGCATAGCATATCTGGGTTTTAATTCTTACTCACGAATTCCATAACCAATCGACTCTGTAGGATTCAGCCTAATAATAAGCTTTTCGCTAAACTTTACCCAAAACACTACTCAAAGTGCTCCATGTCATAACATGAACAATACTAGACCCCTAATAACCAATAACCACCTCGTTGAGGGGAACATTTTGATCTACTTCCCTATTCTTATAAAGAGATTTACTTTTGCTTATTAGCAGCCCAGTTGGTGGCCTTCGTGTTCATAAATTCACGATTAGCTTCATATCCCAAATGGTACAATGAAAATGCCTATTAAGAATGCCATGTCGAGGCCTAAGGCCATTTTATTAAGAATTGCTTCAAAAAAAGGTACAAAGTTTGCTCAAAAAGGGTGGTGTGATTAAGGCTGAGGAAGGGCCAGGACCTACCATTGGAGCCAATACGCTTTTGAACCATACAGAGTTAAGGGTAATTTGGTGATTGATGGTAAAAATTACTGGGTTAAGAAAAACATCGTGGAGGTTAGATATCAATGAGCAAGGTATAACAAGCTTTTGTGAAAGCCAGGATAGTATTGAAAATTAAAAATCAAAGTGACAAAACCATTAAACCCTTTTATTACCACTACGGATAAAGGCATACCCTATAATTTTGCTCATGTTTCTTAAAGGTGGTTTGAAGGATGATGGATCACTTAAAAATTAAATTTTACGAGAAGAGAAATGAAGACAAGTGCATGTGTATTAATGCCATAGCATCAAGAGGCCATTGATCTTGTTTTTCAATTAGTCGGATGTCAAGGCTATCTTTATTTAGCCTACACAAAAAATGATTATCTAGCTCTAATCCATTTTTCTTTATAAATAGAACAAAGTGGTGCCTTGGAAGTATAAAAGTAAAACTTTGATCATCTAAGAGTCTAGTAAGCAAGCTGCTAATGTGGACATCTTAGAGGTAAGCCATCTAACCCACAGTGGTAGATGTTATGCCTCAACCACATTAGCAAGTGAAACTTGACACAAGAAATTTCCTTTATCCCTCAAACATCCAAAACAATGTCAAAAGAGTCAAATCTGATAGCCATTAAAGAGCTAGTTAGTGAAAAAAAAAGCTACAAAATTCTTTAAGTTCATTACACATAGTTAATGCAATATCATTGACTTGTTGAATAAGCAGTCAACAAAGATATCGATGTTCTCACTACTCTTAAATTCTTAGGCACATAGGAGTGCCTTTAAAAAAGTCTTGAATGAGGCATATGTGCCTTATTATATCCCTATAGGCAAGTTGGATTAATTGATAAGTAATATCATTGCCAACAATTACATATCTTTAAGTGATGATAAATCCCCCATGGACGAAGGGGAAACTATAAAACCCTTCATATCACTACCTACTGCAAAGACAGCACATTGCCAAAGGTTCTCATCAACAACTGGTTAGCTTTAATTGTGATACCTGTGTTATGTTTGAAAAAACTTCCCATTGACGCATCTCATATTAAGCATAGTCGCACGATGGTGCGAGTATTCAACAGGACATGCAGAAAAGTTATAGGAAATATCACCATCCCACTCCAAATTGGCCTATGCACATATGAAATAGATTTACATGTGATGGATATTGCTCTATCATATAATTACTTGTTGGGAAGGCCTTGGATCCACTTTATCAGAGCATTACCATCATTACTACATTAGAAATTAAAATTTATCATGAAAATAAAGGGGTCAACATTGGAAGGGACGAGGACATTATTGCTGCTACTTCAACTGATGCCCTCTATATCGAGCCCAATGAAGGTGCTACAAAATCTTTTTTTATTCATTTGAGTTTGCAGACACCAAATTTTATCCAGGTAATTTTTAGAACACTCGTTATTCGAAATAATTCAGGCATTTTTAATTTAGGTTTGTTGGATTTGGATTAATTGGGCTTAATTAATTTCAATTTAGGTTTATTTGAAAAATACAAAAATAAGTAAATAAAAAGGAGTGACATGGGTTTGAACCTAGTTCACCCTTATGCAATATGTAGCCCATTACCAACACACCAAACATATGCTTTAGTCATAAAATAATAAAAAAATAACATATTAAAAAGCAAAGGCAAAACCAAAAAAAGGAGGAATGGCCATTTATGACCAATACGCCAGTCATGAATTTGTGTCATAAAATGACAAAAATAAATAAAAAGCCAAAAAGAAAAAAAAAAGAGAAGAATAGAGTGGCATGGGTTTCAAACCCAAGCCACCTCTATGGAAGGAGTCACGTGTGACCCACATGCCAAAGCTAAGTTTTGGTCATAAAATGACAAAAACAAATGAAATAAAAAAGCAACAAAAAAAGATTAAAAAAAAAGAGGAAAAGCTGCCATGGTTACAGAACCAGCCATGGTAGCTTCTACCATGGATCTGGTCCCCAAACCACCAACCGTTTTAGCTTTTTCTTAGAGTATATAATCATCAGAGAAAAAGAAAGTGGCAGAAAAAATTTTCAAGAACTTAAAAAAAACACGAGCTTTCAAAAAAATCAAAAACTCAAAGTGGGGTTTTCCGATTAAAGGGGCTTCGGTGCCTATTTTGAGAAACCCAACGGTGAAAAGAAAACTCATAGGAGGGGAGGAGTATACTAGAGTTTAGGAACGATCCAACGGTGGATGGCAACCGGATTTGAGGTACAAGTTTCAAATTTTTCTTGTAGATTTAGAAAAATATAAAAAGATCTAGAAAAATCCAACTCCAAATTTGGAAAAAAGAGGTTGAAAAGAGTCTAATGGTGAAGTTTAAAGGTCAAGTGCCATCGACAAGCGACGATCGATGACTGTGGCTAGTACGGTGGTCGATCGTCAGTTTTTAGGTTTTTATGTTTTTGTTTTTTTCTTTTGGGCCTGGTTTTGAGGGTGAAGAAGAAGAAAAAAAAAGAAAAAAAGAAGAAGAAGAAGAAGAAGAAAGAAAGAAAAAGGAAAAGAAGAAGAAAAAAAACAAATTGAGTGGAGAAGAGTAAACCAGCCACTGAGCCTCACCCTAGCTTCAAGTGTAAAGTGTCAACAAAAATGTAAAATAGGTGTAGCGATGAGGGTGACATTTTTATGCATGAGTCCATATTTTATGCTCATTTAAATGTCTCTTGATAATATTTGCAATTGATTTTTTATCATATTTTCTTGGTTTGCTAATATATATATGTCTATATATATATATAGTATTATTATTTTATTGAAGATACACCCCAAGTTAGAATAAGATTAACCCAAATAATGGGATTAATCTCAGTTAATTATTTTTCACAAATTGACACTTTAATCTTGGGGTAATATTAAGCTACTTATGTTGGGATTCAAGGTTAAAAGAAGCAAAATATTTTTTTAAATATAATATCCTTTTTAGTGTCAAAATTTGTTCATGCTTGGATCTTTGCTTAGAATCCTTGAGTTTATCACATGGTCAACGGCCTGTTTCATCATCCTAAACTACTCCAGAATTGTGTAGATGAGCTCGTGAAGCCCATGTCACTTTTTTTTTCTTTTTTGCCATAGATATCAGATGTCCATGGCTCGAATTTAGTTTGAATAAATCTGAGAAAACCAAAAATTCCTCTTATTTTATGCTGGCAGCACTGTATTCATTACTTAAAAAATTATTTTTGAACCATAAACAATTTTTCAAGAATTTTCTGACATTTTTCCTATAAGGGCATTGAATTACCTATCCAATGGTGTCTTGCTTGCCCTTGGATCATTTCAGATGAAGGAGTTATGATTTTTTGATGTTTTATTGTTTGGAACTCTTGGAATCAACGATTCACTTTCTGTTTGGGCCGATTCAGCCTACCAGATGATTGTTTTAGATTTTTTAGATATTTTCACAAAAACTTTGTGAAATTCCCTTTCCGTAAAGGTATCTTTTGTGATTTAATGATTCTGTATGAGTTTGAAATAAATTTTCAAAGTCAACTGCCCCACTTCCGCTGCATACGCTGCCAGTGTCGAACCAATCCCTAATGTAAAAAATATTGCCACCTAGGAGGTAATTTTCTAGGATTTGGGGAATACTTTTATATTGATCCTCACCGAGTTACCTTTCCAACGGTACCTCGTTTACCCTTGGGGACTTCCAGATGGGCTCAAAATAAATTCAGAAAAAGATATGATGCAACGCTGTCCTCTGTTTCTAACCTAATTTTTGAAACACTCTTATTGAGGCATTCGAACGCCTCACGATCTACTTGGCTCATTCCCACAGCCTAAGTCCTTTAGACACGACCAAGACTAAACAAAAGAGAAACATTTTAGCCAAACCTTTGGCTCTCGATTTTTAAAGATTTTTTTTCCAAAATATGACCCATTCCTTTTAGCGTCAAAGATTTTTATTTTTGGGGATACTCCAATCCCACTACTCTAAGGGGACACTCCAACCATGTTTTTAACTCAAATCCAATATTAAACTTTTATTTTTAGGGATACTCCAACCCCACTTCTCCGAGGGGATATTTCAACCCTGCTTTTACCTCAAAATGACATCAAATTTTTGCCTTTAGGGATATTCCAACCCCACTATTTTGAGAGGATACTCCAACCCCGCTCTCCACATTCCTTCCAAAATCTAAACCTTTTTTAGGACATCCCCGAGTCATCAAAACTTTTTTTTCTCATAAAATTTCCACCGAATCTAACTAAGTCTCAATGTTGTTGTCTCGGTTATTCATCAATAATCGAAGACAACTATGAGATACATTTCTATCATCCTTTTTTTATATATTTTTTGTGTTTATTTTTGTGGGGATTTATTTATTGTTTTCTTTCCTATCTTACTAATATGTTTCCTCTTGTAAGGACATCAAGCATTCATGCTTTAAAAGAATTATTTTCAAAATCATAAAATATCTTTTGTCGGTATCTCTCCAGTGTTGGACATGAAATATTTGATTTTAAAAACCTATTCGGAGTTCATTTTCATTAAAAAAACCTTATTTTTCTCACCTCTTTGAGGCGCATATGTGATAAAATTTTCATTAAAATCCAGGCTTGTATCTTTACAAAATTTCACGCATTAAAGGGAGTTATATTTAAATAATGATAAAAATGGAACTGAGGAAACTGAGATTCAAGTAAAAAATAGTTAGATGGTATCGATTTTCGGCCATTGTAGGGGTGCTAATCCTTCCCCATACGTAACCAACTCTCAAACCTGAAATAACAAATCTGTAGTATTATTTTCAATAGGCATCCGGTCATGCCTAACTTAAAATGATCGGTGGTGACTCTAAGGTGATTACCACTTCATGGTGGCCATCCAAGACTAGTCAGCTAAGCGATTTGTCTGACGGTCTTTTACTCCTTCATGTTAAACATCATCATATTTTCAAGTCGAGCATGTTTTGGCCTTTTGACTTGTCCGAAGTTCGTAAAGGCTGGGCACGTGGAACATCGATAGCTTGGTGACTCTGCTAGGGACTAACTTAAAGAGTTAGGCCTATGACTAGCTATGTCTTTCTTGATCCTTGGTCTTCAGTTTCCACAATTATTTAGATATAATTCCCTCTCTTTTTGCCTTCTAATCTTTTACTTTTTATGCCTTTATTTTATGATTCTTTTTTAAGGATTACCTTTTTTTGAATGAATGTTGATTTGAATAAGTATGGTAATATGGAGTAAAATAAAAAAAAAGGTTTGATAGTTTTCTCGACACACATCGTGCACTTTCATTTTGCACTAGATTCCCACCAAACACCATGGTGAGGCTGGGATCCCAATTATTAGGAGGAAGTGAGCCATCTGCATTCGTAAGTAACCTCCGCATAGGCATGGCAAGACCTTCCGAGATGTAAATTACCTATGTCTCTCGTAAGTAACCTTCTATATTTGCATAGGGAAATACATTCACCAGGTCGAACCCTTTCTACCAAACCTGCGATAGGCCTAGGATCACAGCACCTCAGCTATCCTTATTGGACGAAAGAGCAATTTAGATACCTATTTAGGCATATACTTAAACTCATAAAGTGAGCCCTATGAGCCAAACGATGTCAAACCATACCAGAATGCTGATAGAATGACCTGAAGAATAAGGTCACTTAGGAAAACACTTCTTACCTTTACTCCTATATACCATATTATACGAGCAATGATAGGTGAACATCGTCCCTCACATTTGTCAAGTTATTTTTATGGTCATTTCTTTAGGATATGCTATAATGTTCTATGGCTTACCCTTCCATAGCAAGTGGGTGATGATGAGCGAATGTTTACACCTACGATGCTAGAAGGTCATAATCTAACCAAAATCAGTCACCATGCTGATGACTTAACACAGATATTGACAACTGAATGTCACCATTTGTTTGGTCAGGCCTATCTTTATGTGGTATTATATCACTACGCGTAAAGGCAATCTTAGCATAGACATGCTATGATGCTGTCCAATTGTTATGCTCACCTCTATGCATCATACGATTTATTTTTGGGGTAAAATTCTATGTGGCATTTTCATTTTGTTGATTTCATTCCTTTGTGTGCTTATTTCTTTGTATAGTTGCTAACTTATCATCTCTTTTTTTCTCTTTTGCATGCATGCATCATTTCATTATTATCATTACCATGGGATAATTGGCCAATGGTGCAGTGTTTACCAAGGGGTGTCCATCTTGGAGCAATAGTCTGCCTCAGAGTTGAAATCTTTTGAGGAAGTTCAAGCCTGGTCTAAGCGATAGCAGCGTGAAGATGAGGACATCTTAAAACCCGAGTATATCTTAATAGCGCACGAAAAAAATCAAAATAGGGTGTCATCAGAATGACTGGCAACATCTGAAATATATATGAACCAGTTGGGATAGTACCAAGAAGGAATCATTCACGAAGAGATACGGGGACATTGCCCTTTTACTCCAGGTCTATTGCAAGCCGCTTCCTAGTTTTGGAACCCCATATATCGATGCTTTACCTTCAACCATGAGGATTTGAACCCTACAATAAAGGAATATACCTCGCTGCTCAACATTGAGAGGGTCAAGACTGATAGAATATATTGCAAGGCATTGAACCCTCCAACTTTTAAAAAACATTGGCCTAGATTCTTAGTGCACTCAACGCGTGGATTAAGGGTCACATCAAGAAGAAGGGAAACAGCGAGTGCATTTCATGGGCTAGTTTGAAAGAGGCAATGGCAAATACCGTCGACTTTCAAAAAATGCAAGATATATTTGCTTTGGCGATATATGGCCTAGTCATTTTCTCAAAGATGCTAGGTTATATTGAAGCAGTGATGATGGATCTCGTTTCTCGACTATGTTGCAACATTAACCTGGCATCTACTATCATCACTGAAACTATTCATGCCTTTAATTTTTGCAAGAAAATTGAGACAGGATGTTTCATTAGTTGTGCACCTATGCTTCACCCATGGCTTGTTAGCCACCTTTGCTCAGAAGAAAAGAGGAGGCCATACAATTTCTTCCCTAACTTCAATCCTATCTCTAAAGTCCTCGAGAAGGAATGGCTTCACAAAAAGTCCAAGGAACAATGGATCCAAAAACTTCAGAATCTCAATGGGAATGAAGTGGCATGGATGGCTGCTTGGTTCTCACCATAAACCATCATGTACAGATGTGGGGATTACAATTATGTGCCACTTATTGGGTTATAGGGAAGTACCAGCTATGCACCTATTTTGGTCCTTCGATAATTTTGTGTCAGGAATTTATCCTCTTTGTTCAAGACCTAAAGGCATGCAACCTTGAATATGGCTAACCCAATTATAAGTCAAAAATTTAGTTAGCCTTCTGTGCTTGAAGACAAACTCATTGCATAAAAAGATACTGGAGAGGAAGCAGTATGACCCCGGGGTATAATGAATGGAAGATATGTTGCACCAATGATGCCTTGCCTCCATTCATTATTGTATCTGTAGATGAAGAATTCCCTTTTGAAATCGAATTGCTTAGACGGGAATTCAAACAAGAAAAGATAACTTTTACCAAGGAAATTGCCCGCCTAAAGGAGGAAAAGATTCAATTTGAGATGGACCTTTATCTATGTGAAGGTGAGGTAAACGAGCTGATAAGAAGAAGAATAGTCTCAAAAAAAGATCTCGGGAGTCTAAGGAAAGACTATGTGATCGTTAGTAAAGCAAACAAATCATGACACCAAGGCAAGTCTTCAATCGAGTGGAGAACAAAAATTGCTACCCTCGAAAAAGAACTACATCAGTGGAAAGAAGCGGCTAAAGACAGTAAAGAGAAGCTTATCAAAGCTCAAACCCTCGCATTAACTTATCAAAAGAGAAATGCATGGTTAGAAGCTCGAATTCAAGATTTGAAAGCGAATCAAGTTGAGAATGAGACGTTAATAGTTAGGGTTCAAGGCTTAGAGCAGTCCTTACATACTCGCCAAAATTAGGTGGATGAATTAGTACGAGCTTTAGAACAGCGAGAGCAAGAATGGCAATAAATAGTCGATTAGGCATGCCAAAATTATCAGACACATCATCGCCATCTCACTAAACAAATTCAGGCAGCTCAATTGGAGGCTGAATATATGATGGATGCGGCTTGATCTCTAGCATGTAGCATTTTACCCACTGGAGCTCATGAACAAAAATTGTTGTATTTCTTAGAACATGTGCGTAGACAATGTAATCATGCCAGACATTTCCAAATGTAATCATATGTATTCAAGACTTTGATTGCTTCAATGAAAGACGTTATTGGTGGAGCTTTTTCCTAATCCAATTGTCCCTCTTGCATTTGCATCAATAACAATTATTCTTTTTTCTGTGCTTTTTTCTACTTTGCATCAATAAGATAATTCTTTTTCTGCTTTATATCCATTTTCATGTCATGTCATGACACATTCTAAAGGTCTAATCTGTCAATAATCTAAAGTGAAGGTGTCCGAAACACAAAATCTTCAGCTCACCATCGCTACAACACTCGTACCAATCATAAAGCCATGGAGAATGATCATCAGTCCCATATTGAGCGACTAGAAGTCATGTACAAAGAATCTCAAGAACAATCAGCCTGTAGGAATGAAGAACTCCAATCTCAAATGGCAGAATTGACAACACTATTGTCCGAAGCTTTAAGGGATAAAGGGCAAGCAAGCACTATCGATGCTAGCAAAGGACCGGCCAACCTCGAGAGTAATCTGAATTGTGGTACCAAGGCTACTAATGTGCATGAGGCAGCTTTGTATGAATAGCATCCCACGGTAGCAAGAGTTCTGTCAACCCAACCATTCATTTATCTCAATCCTAAAATAGCACCACATTTGGTTCAAGGCTCTTCGCCTGCTATACCTATAATACCAGATCTTGATGAACAGGCAGAGCGAGAAAGGGCAAAAAGGTCTTCAGAAAATGATAAAGACTTAAACAAATACCAATCTCCAGAGAAACATCTCCAAGCTGCCGAGGGAAGTGATAAATTTGAAATTATAGACGCGAAGGCTTTAGAAGTGGTCTCTAGTCTCGTCATTCTGCATAAAATCAAGGTGCTAGAGTTTGAAAAATATAATAGGACAATAAATCCCATTGCCCACCTTTGGATGTATTGTCGCAAGATGATCGAGTATGAGGAAAATAAAAAATTGTTAATCTATTGCTTTTAGGACAGTTTAACTGGGGCAACTCTCCGATGGTACATAAGGCTAGATCCTATAAGGATTCAAACATGGACAGATCTGGCTCGTGCATTCCTCGACCAATATAAGCACATATCTGACTAGGCCCAGATCGCCTCTCCCTTATGAACATGGAGAAGAAAGCCTTTGAGAGTTTTAGAAAATAGGCCCAAAGATGGAGGGACGAGGCAGCTCAAGTTCAGCCTCTATTAACTAAAAAGGAAATGATAATTATGTTCATCGGCACTTTGAAAGCTCCTTACTATGAGAAGTTGGTGGGAAATGCCATGAAGAATTTTGCTGATATGGTCAATCAGGGGAGATGATTGATAATGCCATCAAGAGTGGGAAAAAATCTATAAGAGAATCATCTGGGTTAATTAAGGAACTAACAAGTAAAGGAAAAGAAAAAAAAGTAAACATTGTCAGTTATAGCACTGCAAAGTTTCCTCAAAATCCATGCTCAGCTCAAGGGGTATATGCCCCAAATATGTTGTATCCAGGTTTTAGCCCCTACCAAATGACACCAACAGTTCACTCTACTGGGATTGCTCCAACAGTCACCCTCACACCAAATCATGTTCAAAACTCTCCTCCAAGCATGCAACCTCGTAGTACAAATAATGCTAGAGCCTCAAGTAATCATCAAGCATCCTGAGAAAGGGAACATTTTAACCCTTTACCAAACTCATATAAAGAGATCTACAATCACGTATTAGTCAGCCAATTGGTTGCCCTAGTGTTTTTAGACCCAAAATCTCCATCATACCCTAGTTGGTATTATGTGAACGCTTATTGTGAATACCATGCTGGAGCACAGGGACATTCTATTGAGAACTACACCTCATTTAAGAGAAAAGTGTAGGGCCTACTGAAAAAAGGCATAATCAAAATATAACAAAGGCCTGAACCAAATATTGGAGCCAACTCACTCCCTAATCATGTTGAACTGAGGGTAAATGCCATGATTGATGGGAAAAGAAGTTGGATCAAAAGAGATGTCAGAGAGGTCAAGACGCCAATGGGTAGAGTGTGGCAAACATTCAGGGAGGTTGGGATAGTAAGCCCAAGAAAGGAATTCACGGAGTCCTCTTACTACTACTATGCTTAAGAGCATGATTTACAGCAATGTTCATCATTCCTGAAAATGGTCCAAGGAATGATGGATCGATCCAAGATAGAATTCTATGAGGAATGTCATGAACCAACTTATCCATCCATTAACGTCATCGAAGAGGAGAAAGCAAATGATGATGGCATCCTGATTTGGCTCTCTCTTATGAGTATGGAGAGGCAGCCAAATGAAAGCTCTAGGCATTACGCATCTAGGTGGATGGGAAAGGTCACCCAAATTCAACCACTATTGACAGAGAAAGAAATAATCGCCAGGTTCATCGGCATACTATAGTCACCGTACTGTGAAGAAGTTATGAAAAAAACCCCTAAAAGATTTACAGATGTAGTCATACTTTATGGGATGATGGATGAGTCTTTGAAAAGAGAATCAAGTAGGGGTAAGAGGAAAAGAAAAGTCAAAACAACATGACAGTCAAGGTTTGACAAAAGAGCTAGTTTATCTAAAACCCATACAGACATGACCTAGAAAGGTTCATTGCTGAGCAAAATTACGAGATCATGAAAAATATAGAAGAACTGAGAACGCTAATGAGCATAATTTAGGAGATTCTGGTAAAGGCTAAATTAGTTAATGGGGTCAAAAAGAAAAAAGAAAAAGTCGACAACTTTTGCTATTTCCATACGGTACATGGTCATACCTCTCAGATATGTAAAGAGTTTTGTGCTATTGTCTAAAGAATAATAAAGGAAGGCAGCATCGAATTTTATGATGAGAAGCAAACTTTGACTATTCAAACCATAAAAGCACTTCCATCTATCAATGCCATAAAAGGGGATGGGGATAATCTCTCCTATGGCATCGGGAGACCACTAATCTTGTATGATAATCGACCGCATCCTCAGGCAGCTCCTGCCTCATCCGCAACCAGGATGGTCATTCAGTTGTCATCTTCATTCTTCTCCGAAGACAATAAGGCTATTCCCTGGAATTATGAGAGTAAAAACTTAATTATCAGGGAATCTAGTTAACTAGCCTTAAATATTGATCTTTTAAGGGTAAGCCACTTGACTCGGAGTAGTAGGTGTTATGTACCACTAGCCTTAAGAGATGAAGCTCAGCAAGAAGATACTAGCCAGAATCTTCAAATACTTAAGTCTATAACTAAAGGGTCAGATTCAAAAGAATTGATCAGTGAGAAAGAAGCAATGGAGTTTCTTAAGTTTATCAAACACAGTGAATATAGTATCGTGGATCAGTTAAATAAGCAACCTCCCAAAATATCCATACTGTCACTTTTGTTAAACTCTAAAGCTCATAAAAATGCACTCTTGAAAGTTTTGAATGAGGCCTGTGTCTCTCTCGATATTTCTACAGGCCAGTTAGATCATCTAGTGAATAATATCATGGTTGACAATTACATATCCTTTAGTGATAACAAGATTCCATAAGGAGGAAGAGGGAATCATAAAGCCCTTCACATCACCATATACTGCAAAGGAAGCATATTACCCTGGGTGCTCATCGATAATAGGTCAGCTTTGAATGTAATACCTATGTCATGCTTGAATAAGCTCCCTATTGATGCTTCTCACATTCGAAATAGTCACACAGTCATGCGGGCATTTGACAAAACCTATAAAAACATTATCGGGAACATCACTATCCTACTCCAGATAGGCCCATGTACTTATGAGGTTGACTTTCATGTGATGGACATTACTCCATCATATAATTACCTTTTAGGAAGGCCATGGATCCATTCTGCGCGAGCAGTTCCATTATCCTTACACCAAAAATTGAAGTTTGTAAATAGAAACAAAGTTGTTAGTATTGGTGGAGAAGAAGATAATATTGCTGCTACCTTGATTGATACCCCATATGTTGAACCTAATAAGGCATTCCAGAACTTTCTTTTCAATCATTTGAGTTCATCAATGCCACTTATGTTAAAGAGGGGTTGCCCATGATTAAGCCTCATATGTCAGGAAGCATGCAAATGGGCTTAAAACTAGTAGTCAGCAAAGGTGCTCGAGCCAAAAAAGGGCTTGGAAGATGCCTTCGAGTTGCTAAAGCTCTAAAAGTGACCCATCAGATTGACAAGAAAAGAGTGGGTTTCAAGGCTAATCACAACAAAAAAAAAAGCAAGCCTAGAGGAATCGAGAGAAAAGAATAGCACATTTGTTGGGAAAAGACATAGGGCATGAACCTATGGCATTCTCGCCATTGCATAAGAACTTTCACTCAGGCGAACATGTTAACACTAGCTCGATAAACGTCATGCTTGTGTTGGGGAAGACTTTTGAGGATTTCTCTATCAATGCAATTGAAGAGCCATCAGCAATAGGTGAAGAGACTGACTTATGCCCTCCAGAGTTTATTCCAAATGTCTAGACTGTGATAGAAATCCTTGTATTGTTCAAAACTCTTTCAAAGTAATGCCATAAACCAAACCCACATGCTTTTGCCCAAGAGCATTGTGGGATCCTTTGTATGGGTGCCATTTGTTAAGTAGTATCAATGAAAATGATAGAGCATGATGAACTTCATGCATTGTGTCCATTGTCACTTCCCTCTACATATCTTTTTTACCTATATTGTTTTTTTTCATATTTTTAGGTATTTGGATGAAGATGACATGAATGTCTGTATTGAGACTCAGGAAATCAACTTTGAGCAAGCAATCTATGCTGGTAAGGTTGAGTACGAAGAAGATTTTGAAGAGGACCTTGTACCCCCAGATATGCTCAAACTAATTGAACAAGAAGAAAAATAGATTTTACCTTATAAAAAACCCACCAAAACCATAAAACCTTAGGACAAAAGAAGACTGAAAGGAAATCAAAATTGGAACCTTTATAAAACCATCAACCTAAAACCATTTGATAAGCCTTTTCCAAGAGTACCAAGACGTGTTTGCCTGATCTTACTAGGATATGCCTGGGTTAAATGCCGACATCATTGTCTATAAACTTCCCCTCAAACTTGACTGTAAACATGTGCAGCAAAAGCTTAGGAGGATGAAACCCGAGATGCTACTAAAGATCAAAGAAGAAGTCAAGAAATAATTTGAAGCAAGATTTCTCGAAGTCACCAATTATCCTAAGTGGGTGGCTAATATAGTCTCAATCTTTAAGAAGGATGGTAAGGTGTGAATGTGTGTGGATTATAGGGACTTGAACTGAGCTAGTCTAAAAAATAATATTTCTTTACCCCATATCGATACCCTAGTGGACAACATTGCAAAAAATGCACTTTTTTTTTTCATGGATGAATTTTTAGGATACAACCAAATTAAAATGGCGATAGAAGACGTGGAAAAAACCATCTTTGTGACCATGTGGGGAACTTTTTGCTACAAAGTGATGCCTTTTGGGCTCAAGAACGCTGGGGCAACTTATCAAAGGGCAATGGTGACATTATTTCATGACCTTATGCACAAAGAGATCGAAGTTTATGTGGACGACATGATCGCCAAGTCACTTAGAGAGAATGAACATGTAGCCGACTTGTGGAAGCTTTTCAAACGCCTTCGTAAATATTACCTCAAGCTAAACCCTACCAAATGCACATTTGGTGTCACATCTGGCAAGTTATTGGGCTTCATTGTGAGTGAAAAAGGAATAGAAGTGGACCCCGACAAGGTTAGAGCTATTCAAAGCCTTCCACTGCCTCAAACCCCAAAAGAGGTGAGAAGTTTTTAGAAAGATTAAACTATATAGCTTGATTTATAGCTTAATTGACTAACAAATGTGACCAGATCTTTCAGCTACTTCGTAAACAAAATCTCGAAGAATGGAACAGAGAATGTCAAGAAACCTTCGATAAAGTAAAGCAATACCTTTCAAGCCCTTCAGTGCTTGTACCCCCAATCCCAGGCATACCTCTAATTTTATATCTATCAGTTTTTGATAGTTCGATGGGCTATGTATTAGGATAGCATGATGATTTGGGAAAGAAAGAACAGGCTATCTACTATTTAAGTAAAAAGTTCACAGAATGTGAAAATAACTACTCGATAGTAGAAAAGCTATGTTGTGCTCTAGTCTAGACAGCCAAGAAGTTAAGACAATATATGTTGTACTACACCACAGGGCTGATCGCCAAACTGGATCCCGTCAAATATTTATGTGAAGCCCCTGTATTGTCAGGGAGATTGGCTAGGTGGCAAGTTCTACTTTCTGAATACGATATTATATATGTGAATCAAAAAGCCATCAAGGGTAAGGTAATCGTAGATTTCTTGGCTAGTCGAGCAATAGATGATTATCAACCTTTAGACTTCCAATTCCTCGATAAAGACCTAATGTGGATATCCAAAGTGGGAGATGCAACCAATAGGGATTCACCTTGAAAAATGCTTTTTGATGGTGCTTTAAATGCATTGGGGCATGGAATTGGGGCAATTTTAGTCTCACCAGAGGAAAACCATTATCCTTTCACTGTGAGATTGAGCTTGGACTGCACTAATAATATAGTTGAATATGAAGCTTGCATCATGGGACTCCAAGACACCATCAAGAGGGGCATCCGAACCTTACAAGTGTTTGGAGACTTAGCCCTTGTCATTTACTAATTAAAAGGGGAATGGTAGACACTTGATGCCAAGCTAACTCGTTAAAAAAGTTTAATCTTAGAACTGAGAAAAGAATTTGATGATGTTAGCTTTTGATAGTTACCTTAGGAAAAGAATCAAATTGCTAATGCCTTAGCCACCTTATCATCCATGTTTAAGGTCAATCAGGAGTTAGACATTGCCTCTATTCAGATGAGCATTCATTCAACACCGGCATATTGCCAGAATATCGAGGAAAAAAATATGGTTTGCCCTGGTATTATGACATCCTCCAGTATATCAAAAATCAGCAATACCCAAATCATGCCACCAAAAATGATAAAAGAACCATACGAAGAATAGCTGCAAACTTCATCTTGGATGGCGAAATGCTATGCAAGAAGAGTTGGGACCATGTATTACTTTGGTGCGTGGATGCCTCGAAGCCAAAAGAATCCTCGAAGAGGTCCATGAAAGGATCTGTGGTACACATGCTAATGGACACCGAATGGCAAAACAAGTCATGTGATCGGGCTACTACTAGTTAACTCTAGAAAGGGATTGCATCAACTATGCTCATAAACGCCATAAATGCCAAATCTATGCAGACAAGATTCATGTCCCTTTGGTACCATTGCATGTTATGACAGCCCCATGGCCATTTTCTATGTAGGGCATGGACATGATTAGACCAATCACCCCTAAGGCCTTCAATGGACATCGTTTTATCCTAGTTGCTATCGACTATTTCACTAAGTGGGTGAAAGCAGCTTTTTATGCCAACGTGACCAAATTTGTGAAATAGGACATCATCTGTAGATATGGTCTTCCCGAATAAATCATTACTGATAATGCATGCAACTTGAAAAATAAGATGATGCAAGCAGTCTGCTCTCAGTTTAAGATTTAGCATCGAAACTCCATCCCATACCATCTGAAGATGAACGGGGTAGTTGAAGCAGCTAACAAGAATATAAAAAAAATAGTCAAAAAGATGGTTGAGACATACAAAGATTGGCATGAAAAGTTGCCTTTTACTTTACATGTTTATCACATAGCTATACGAACTTTTACAGGTTCTACTCTATTTTCCTTGGTCTACGGCATGGAGGGTGTCCTACCTATTTGAGGTTAAAATCCTTTCCCTCAGAGTTTTAGTGGAATCATAACTTGAAGAGGTCAAATAGGTTAAAGATTGATTTGAGCAACTTAATCTTATCGAAAAGAAGAAAATCAAAGCCATCTGTCATGGGTAGATGTATCAAAAGTGCATGATGAGAGCCTATGACAAAAAAGTCTATCCTCGCCAGTTTTGAAAAGGTGACCTAGTGCTCAAACAAATTCTCTCGATCCATAAAGATGCTCGTGGAAAATGGACCCCAAATTGGGAAAGGCCATACATGATGAAATACGTATTCTCTAAAGGAGCTCTAAGCTTAACCAAAATTGATGGCAATAACCTACCCAACCTTGTGAAATCTAATTCCATAAAGAAATACTATGCCTGAAAGGACTTTGGGATGAAAACCTAAAAGAGCATTCTATTAGTCCTTCGCCCACCATTATCCAAAAAAATAAACAAAAAAACAACAAAAAAAAAACCAACTTAATTCAAAACCTAAGAGGGCAGCTTAAGTAACTAAACCCATTCAAACTAAGTCAAGCCCAAACCATCATCAGCCTAAAACCAATCTTCCTCACATTCATAACTCTATCCCAGACACCAAATCATAACTCGATCCATCTATTCTATGCTGACCAAACCTCGTCCACACCTGTACTTGGAAAAAGAAAAATAACCAACTTTAAGGCCTCATCCATGATAGGGCAACTTGAGGAATCTTTTTATAATTTGGCCAACACCATAAGGATCATTTGCTCAAGAGAAAGTTCCAAAAGCACTCGGTGGAAAATTCATGTCTCAATATCGAAGCCAATCGACCGGGAAGACTTTTTTTGACTCTTTTGTATTTTAAAATTTTTTAATCGAATGAGAATACAATTGTTTGATTTCTCGCAAAACCCTTTTCGTAACCCTTCATTCCATGTTGCACCATGTTTATTATTTAATTGATAATGCTTGATAAATAAATAAAACTAATAACAGGATTTCATAGCATTGCTTGGAAAGATTGAACTTTGTGAGAATTTTTGTTAGGTCTAAAGACCAAAAATGAACTTTAGGGCCATGGTTGGCCCCACCTTCTTTGATCTTGTAAACTAAAAAGTGTTCAAACTCTACCCTTAGAAAAGCCTATCATGAAGAAGAGAAGCTAAAATCTTGCTTCGATTGGCACCCAAATAACTAAGGTTTAACATATTTGAATAGTCAAAGATGCTTTTCAGAGTCAAAATTGGTAAAGAAGCACCACACATGCTTGCTAATGAACTTTTTATAGCTTGAGCCTTCTAACATGAATCATCCGATTTCACGACAAAAAGACACCTTATCAGATATGGGAAAAATCCAAAATTGATGGATTATGCCTTTGGAAACACCACTTTCGCATCATTTAAACAAGCGTATGCATTCACATTCATTCTACAAGATTTAAACATCTTTTAGGTGCCAATCCCCGTACAAAAGGTAAATCAGTAAAGAACGTAAGGTATGACTTTTTGTTTCTAAAATCCTCAAAAAATCTTAGGTAAGTATGTTTGACATCACAAGCTCATTAAAACTCATCCAAGAAAGGTATCGAATCCCAACACCTTTTCTTTCTTTGTCCTCAAAAAGTAGGACATTTTTTTTTTGTCCTCAAAGAGCAGAACTTATTTTTCTTCTTATCCTCAAAGAGCATGACCTTTTTTCTTTGTTATCCTCAATAAGCATGAAGTTTTTTTTCTTGTCCTCAAAGAGCAGGACTTTTTCTTCTTGTCTTTAAAGAGCAGGACCTCCCTTTTTTTGCCTTGTCCTCAAAGAACATGACCTTTTTCTTTTCTCGTCCTCAAAGAACAAGATGTTTCCTTTCTTTGTCCTTAAAGAGCAGGACGTTTCTTTCTTGTCCTCAAAGAGCAAGACATTTTCTTTCTTGTCCTCAAAAAGCAGGACCTTTTTCTTTTGATCCTTAAAGAGTTAGACCCTTTTCTTTCTTATCCTCAAAGAGCATGACCTTTTTCTTTTTATCCTCAAAAAGCAGAACCCCTTTCTTTCTTATCCTCAAAGGGGAGGACCTTTTTTTTCTCATCTTTAAAGAGAAGGATGTTTCTTTTCTTTGTCCTCAAAGAGTAGGACGTTTTCTTTCTTGTCCTTAAAGAGCAGGACCTTTTATTTCTTTGTCTTCAAAGAGCAGGATGTTTTCTTTCTTTGTCCTAAAAGAGCAGGACCTTTTTCTTCATTCTAGCCCTCAAAGAATAGGATGCCTTTTTAAGCCCACACAAACTGGTGGCACCCTTTTTATTTTAGTCCTCAAAGAGCAGGATACATTTCCCTTTTTCTTTTAAGCCCACACAAGCTGGTGGCACCCTTTTTATTTTAGTCCTCAAAGAGTAGGATACATTTCCCTTTTTCTTTTAAGCCCACACAAGCTGGTGGTACCCCCTTCATTTTAAGTCCTCAAAGAACAGGACACCTTTTCTATTACTTTTAAGTCCACACGAGCTAGTGGCACTTCTTTTCTTTTAGTCCTCAAAGAGTAGAACACATTTTCTTTCCCAATAAAAAAATAGTCTAATACACTGCTCAAACAAAATCATGTCTATTTATTTTTGCCCTGTTCCTAACACTTAACAACAACCAAAGAGGGGCAGCTGTAGACACCAAATTTTGTTTGGGAAATTATTAGAACACTCGTTGTTTAGAATAATTCAGCCATCTTTAATTTGGTTTTGTTGGATCTGGATTAATTGAGCTTAATTTATTTCAATTTAGGCTTATTTTAAAAATACAAAAATAAAAAATAAAAGGAGTGACCTGGGTTTAAACCCAGGCCCTTATGGAATATGTAGCCCATAACCAACACACAAAGCATATGCTTTAGTCATAAAATAACAAAAAACCAACATATCAAAAAGCAAAGGCAAAACCAAAAAAAAAAAGAGTGGCCTAGTTTCGAACCTAGGCCACCTTATAAAATAGGTCATTTATAACCTATACGCTAGGCATAAATTTGTGTCATAAAATAACAAAAATAAATAAAAAGCCAAAAAGAAAAAAAAAAGGAATTAGTGGCATAGGTTTTGAACCCAAGCCACCTCTATGGAAGGAGTCATGTGTGACCCACACGCCAAAGCTAAGTTTTGATCATAAAATGATAAAAACAAATGAAATAAAAAAGCAATGAAAAAAGATTTTAAAAAAAGAGGAATGACTGCCATG
>JBBYHL010414062.1:0-20836 GCA_038381835.1 Adansonia madagascariensis
ATATATATATATATATATATATATATTAGAGCTTTAACATAATTGAAGTTAGTATATTGAGTGTGGTTTATGAAACTCATATTACATATTCAAAACTCATATGTCACTATAAACAAATTGTCATTTAGTGAAGGTCTAAAAACCATTGCTAAATTTCAAAAAACTGTCATTATAAGTCTCATAGACTTCCATCGAGATCAAAAAGATTATTCTAGCAAAATATTAAGCATCGGTAAAACCCTCATCAATATAAATCTATACTGACAAAATTTGATTGTCGGAATAGGGTCTAGGTTTTATATCGACGATAATAGGCGTAGCTAGATATGTCAGCATTGCCATTGTGATTGTTGGATAGCTAATGTAACTTAGGTTTATACTGACAATATGCGGATAGCGAGAGTATAAGGTCTATTTTAAACATATTCCATTTATAGCAACGGTTCAAATCGATTGTACACTACAAAAAAAAAAAAAAAACAAGTTTTAGCCACGAAAAATAGCGATGACATACTATTCGTAGCTAATTAGCGATGAAAATAGCAACGAAAAAACAATTATTGAAAGTTCGTCAGAAAATTCATTGCAAAATACAATGGGTACTTTTGCAACAAGTGATTTATTGCAAATATCGTTGCTAAAATTGATGCAAAATGGCGACAAATTCTGTGACAGATGATTCGTAGTAAAATTTGTCGCTAAACTTGCCACGAAAATTTTGTTGTCGCTAAATATCATGGCTAATTTAGCGATGAATAATGTTCATGGCAAAATTCGTTGCTAAGTTCTAAATGCAAAAATTCTTCACTAATGTTGTCACTAATCTACGACAAACAGTATTCCTCGCTAAATTAGAGACATCTTTTCTCAATATATTTGGCCATAGAGTATTTGTTGGTAATTTTGTGGCGAAGTTTGTGACAACATTATGATTGATATACATTCGTCGTTAAATTTCATCGCAAAAGTTTGTGATAGTTTTTCGTCGCTAATATCATCGCAATCTAACATATGCGTATTTGTTGCTAAATTTTGTCGCTAATGTCCACCAAGAGCTTTTGTCGCTGATTTCATTGCTACTATTGTCACAGCGTTTTATGCATTAGTATTCATTGCTAAAGTGTACTTAGAGTTTTGTCACTGATTTCATCGCTAATATTATCATAAATATTTTATTAATGAATAATTGTTGCTAAATTTGTCACTAAACTTTGGTGTGTTCACCTCTAAAGCTCACTGACAATTTTTTGTCATTGATTCTGTTGCTATTATTGTCGAAGCATTGTTATGCAAGATATTCGTCGCCAAAGTTCATCGCTAAAATCCATCGATTAGTTTTTGTCACTAATTCCATTGTTAATGTTGTTGGAAATGTATCATTAATGGACATTTGTCGCTAAATTCATCGCAAATTTGTAATACACTTTTTTTGTCGCTAATTTTATGGTAGATCCAAATATATTTATTTCTCACATTTCCCCTTTTCATCACTTCTCTTTTCGTGCTCTTCTCTCTTCCCTCTTCTTTTGGTTTTATATGGTAGTCGTAAAGTTTTCGAAGGATATGAATGGCAGAATTACGAACTATCGATGAATTTTTCCAAGAAGTGTACGATGGCTACTGCTGCTCTCAATGAAGGTTATAATTCAAAATTTTTTATATAATCAAGTCTTTTTTTTTTGGTTAATTTCTTGGATTCTTGGTTGATGATAAGATGAGCCTATTATTTGTTGTGTATTTGACCTGAATTGATTTTTCGTAGGTCTTTTATATGGAATTGATGATAATACTTTCAAGGAAGCATTTTATGGATTTGGTGATGTAACTGAAGGTACGTTGTATTGGTAATGCTAATGACATTGTTAAGTTTTTGACATTGTTATTAAGTTGACTATCTTAGTCAAGTATATGAAATAGTAGCTTGCATTTCTTGTCATATAGATGAACATTTTTTTTTTGGTTCGACAAATTGCCATGAGTTACGAGCAATAGCATGAGAAAGAGTGATTAGCATTGTTAATGTGTTTTTGTAGGTGTTTTCTTCATTTATTGGGTGTTTTGGATATTGAATACATTTGGCATGTCTTGTCTTTAATCTATATATGATTAGTAATTTATCTTGTAAATTATTGCAAAGCATTTCTCTTTCTTTCTTAGAGTTTTCTCATGGAAGAAGTCTAAGTTATCATCAACCAAGAATCCAAGAATAAAGGTGAACTTTTTGCATAAAAATTATTCAAAAAAATTATTCGAAGAATAAAGGTTAATTTTTTGCAAAATATTTTTTTTTTGGTTAATTTCTTGCAAAGTATTTTTTGAAAACTTACTTCAATGATTTGATGCCTGTAATGTATTATATCAGGTTCATTCTTTCCACACTCCTACTCGTTAATTGAGTGATGGACATAATGATAAGTGGCACAATGATGATAACATTAGTGACGACGATGATATAATCAATCATTTTATTGATTAAACAACATAATTGTTAATGGATGTTTATTCAGTATTGGATGTTTTATTCAGTGGTTTGGATATTTTATTCAGTATTTTAGATTTTTTAATTAAATGTATTTTATTTTTTAATATTATTTTAATATTTTGATATTATTAAGTGCTTACCAATGTTAAATATAAATTTTATAAGTTAATTTTCTTTTTAATTAGATTTTCATTTTGAAAAATGAAAGAAATAATTTTATTATATGTCCACAAATTAATATAAATTTGTTGCAAAATTTGTCCCTAAACAGTGTTCGTAGTAAAATTTGTCGCTAAAGACATCAAAAATGTATTCATCAATTAATAAAAATTAATAGCTAAATTCGTTCCTAGAAAATGGTCGTTCCAAAATTCGTCGCTATTTTTTTTGTCTCAAATTCATTGCTAATGTCGTTTCTAATTAACCATGAATATTTTCATTGCTAAACAGCAACAATGTTTGCGATGAATAAATTCGTCGCTGATAAACGACAAAAACTAATTATTGATGAAATTTGCAGCAAAATTTTTTATCGCTAATTTGCAATAATTTTTTCCACGAAAACTATTTGTCGCAAATTAGTGACGAATTTAGTGGTGAAAATATTCATCGCAAATTAGCAATGAAAATTTATATTTTTCGTCGCTAAATTTTATGATACCAATTTGACCATGAAATTTTTTCATCACAAATTTCATCGCAAATCATTTTAACCACAAATTTTCTCAAATTTTTCGTTGCAAAATTCATGGCTAAAATCTTTTTTTTTTTTTTTTGCAGTGGTATAAAAGCTGTGATTTCATTGTACACAATAATTAACACCTAAAAATTCTTATATCACATTTTTTTTGACCACACATTTTAAACATAATTTTTCAAACTCAAATTTTTTCAGTTGTAATGTTAAACTAGCCCTGACTCGTGGACATTCAATCAAGCAAATTTAAGATCAAACGTTGGTTTTTTAATTAATTTTCATTTATCATTTTGTTTTAGAATCATTATGATCCCAATCATAGATTAATTTTAAGGACTCTTCCACATAAAATTTCACAAATAAAATTAAATATTGTCTCATAGTTCTATGTATATTTCACTTGAATTCTCTGGGTTTGATATTTTTTATGTAAGTTCCCTTCACACTTAAAAGGGCAAACCATTTGCGATGTAAATGAAATTTACTTTATATATATATATATCATATTAATTTATTAATTATCTTAAATATATGTTAATATGATGTAATAACTTTTAAAATTTTTAGAATTATAAATGGTTTATGATATACATATATTTTTAATTTTGATACGCTATTCATTTTAAAATAAAATAGTAAACATTTCACCGACTTTTTTGTTTTATAACCAAGAAAACCTTACCATTGGCAGAAGCCAGGTTGGGATAGAATGATAGGACTTGAATAGTTTTTAAGAGAAATTATTTTATTTATAAAATAACTTATATCATTTAGGGTATATTAAAATAGAAATTAATTTAAAAAAGTAATATTTGATAATTTGTTTAATTTTATTTATAAAGTAAAAAATTCTATACCATCAATATATAAAATAATTTTTTGTAAAAATAAATAACACCATGTAACTTGTGACTATAAAAATGTTTGTCATAACTTGTGCCTATAAAAAATATTTATATATATTATTAAATTTAATAATCAATTTATTAAAATCTTAATTATATAAATAATTATATAAATAAATAAAATAAAATAAATTTTATATTAATATTGGTGAAGTTCACTTCCTAACCAGTGTAAGTAGATACTGCACCGGTTAACATTTTTTAAAATTTCAATAATAGCAGAATGATCATATTTTTCACAAATTAAATATGAGTGCCGACATGTTGCATGGGACGATAACATTTGGAGTTTTGGGAATGGGTGGACTGGTACATTCACGAGGCAGTGCCGTCCCAAATTGTCCAACCATTTTGACGTTTGTCCTATTTCAACACTTACATTCTAACACTAATTTGTCTGTGTTCTACCGACGATTATTTCAATGCTGTTCCTATCTATAGAAAAAGTACAAATCTCACAAAGAAAAAAAAATAGCAAAATTACCTCAATTACATTAAATTACACGCATGAATTGAACGATACATGTAGACTAACAACTACTGTCAAACGACCCCGGTGCTTTAGCTCACTTCATTCACGAAGTGCTTTTCTTATTATAAAGTTACCACTTCTTTATTTTTTTTTTACCCAAAGAAAAACAAATACTGTTAAACGGCTAGAGAAATAAGAGAAAACCGCACAAGATTAAGGGTAAATAAATTGAGTTATTCATTTAAGGGAATTTGTGTAAAAATATTAAACTCGAAAATTAAGTTTTAAAAAAAAAATTTATTAAAAAAGTGAGTTAGACTTTAGCTTCAAATTTTAAGGCTAGATAGAACTTGACTCGTTTTTAATTATAAAATATATTAATTTTATATTTATAAATCATATACTTTTTATCATTTAAAGAATAAATAAATATATGTAATATTATAATATAAATATAAAAAGTATGATAAATTATTTATATTTTAAAATTTAATAAAAAATATTAAATTATTAATAATTAAATTTTAAAAAAATATATTTTAAAAAATAAATTAAAAAATTTAATATGAGTAAACCTAAATAAAATTTAAAATATATATTTTGAACTAAATCAAACTTAAATAAATTAAATAATATGAATATTATATTTAAGTATAATTTATAAACACTTTTAGGCATAAGTAAATGGCTGGAAACCAAAGTAGGTGATTAGTGAAATGAGTTTGGATGGGCTCACTTTGGATCAAAGCTTTTCATGTGTCCACTATGTACTAGAAGATTCATCCTATTCTTGAAAAAAATTTGAGCAAAAACGATAAGCCTAATTACCTAACTTGCCCAATTAGCAGAAAGGGTACGACCCTTTGACTTTTTAATTCAAAATTTATGCTATATAAATATCCACGCAAACATATTCTGTTAGAATTTTATGACTAGTTAATGAAATTAATGAATTTAAAATAATATTAAAGTATCGTACTAAAAATTTTGATTTAAAGATTGCAAATGAAAATAAAAGAGTGTACAAAGATCCAAGGATAATTGGTGCATTTTATTCATGATTTCTTTCAAATAAATTTTGAGTCGTGTCTTGAGCAAATCTTTTAAAATTCGAATCTAATTAAATTTAAAATTTTATTTAATTAATAAAAAATTTACTTTTTATTTACTTGAAATTTTAAAATAATAAATATTTTAATTTATAAAAATATTTTCAAGACTACCCGACTTGAACGATTGAGTTTGATCTTAGACAAATTAAAACATCAATTGAACTTCAGTCAGTCTGGCCATGGATACCTTTCCATGAGTGACACACATGAATTGGAAATTTACGAATTTTTTTCGGAGATTGAAAGATTGTAAATATTAAGATTTGAGTTTCAGACTCATTAAAGATCATTTTTTAAAGATAATTACGTGAATAAATTAAATTAAATTTTAATTTAATTTATTAAAATTGTAATTGTCTAAAAAAGGATTGTGATTTTTCATGGATCTTGGGTTAAATACTTGGTGTAAAGTTAAAAAATAATAAAGAGGAAAAGAAAAATGCAAAATGATATGCCATTTCACTGATTCTTCTTGTTGGCTAAGGTGTTCTTTGGGCCATATTTTAGTAATCGAAGAACAATTAGCAACAGATAAGACTTTACCATTGTCACGTATGCCTCCAGCTGTTGCATTCTGGATTGTGGACAACAGTACCAGAATTATAAAATTCGATGATTTTAAATATGATATAAATATAATATTATAATAAAATATAAAATATATAAAATATAATATAATATAAAATATATTAAAATTTATATAATATAAATTATTAATATTTAAAATATATAAATATATAAATTTTAAATATAATATACATATAAAAATATAAAAATAGTACATAAGTACACCAATTATTGGATCTAAAATAAAATTATAACATGGCCAAGATCTAAGAGAACTTTCCCTTTCGAGTTGTCCAATGCACATGTTGATGTCTATCCACTCCCTTTAGTCAAACTTCGAATGATTGAATCCTTCTATTTTCACTTCTAATGAATTGACATATCAATTATCATGCTAGCTGTTTTCTTTTCTTCTTTTTCTATTTAAATGTTTCAAATTGAGAACAAACACAAATCTTGAACCTTTTCTTAGGATGATAGAAGTTATATTTTAATTTTGTTGTAGATATGTATCACCTTCAAAATCAAGCGAAAAAAGGTTGGAATCATACTATTTTTAGAGTTTAACTCCCTCTATGCCTCAACTCAACGTTGCAAATAAGCATATATATATATATATCCCATATTTGGTTGTTTAGTTTAGAATTGTTCGTCAATTAGGTCAAGTCATGTTGGATTTGAAAAAAAAATTTTATTTGTTTAAAGTTTAATTCAATTCAATTTATTAAATTTAAAATTCAGTTCAATAATTAAAATATATTTAAATATTAAAAAATTATATTAATATTTATATATTTTTATAATTAAATTTAAATAAAAATATTTTATTAGTTAAATAATAATTTGAACTAAATTGAACCAACCTGAATATAAAATATTTTATTTAGACTTGATTCATTTTAAATTAACTTTACCAAATAGAATGAGAAACTCTATTCTTGAATAGATATGAAATAATCCTTAACTTTAAAATTAAATTTATTTAAGAACCAAATTAAATTTAGATAAAGTATTTAAAAAAATTCGAACTCCTAATCTGCCCGCAAACAAATCTATTAAATTGTCAAATTGAAAGCCAAATTAGATCCAAGAGACTCCCATTGCAGTCGGAATTGTTCGGGCCAATGGTCCAAACCCAGCAATAATGGAACATAACTTGTCCTTATACCCAAACATTATAATCTAACAAGAACAATGTGTTGCACACTTTGAAACACAATACAACATAAAATTAAGTTCCTTCCTCAAACTTTTAAGCTAAATAATCGACTTATTGAATTATATTTTTATTAGAACCCAAAGATTGAAGCTTAACTCAGTTAGTTTATACAATTAATTGATATTTTAAAAGTTTAAAATTTGGATCTCAGCATTCGTAATCCTTCTCTTATTTTTAGATTACGACCCTTTTTGTATAAAAAAAGAATTATATTGTTATTAAGGTAATATTCTTTTTATGAATGATAATTAGCAGTGGTAAAGATACTCTCGATACTTTGAAGGGCTAGAGGAGGCCATGCTCCTTTGAAACCCCTCGTCTCTCAATGCACTTGGATTACGGACGTAAAAACTTATGTTTAAAAATAAAAAAAAATTTTTAAGTAGGTAAAATTTTTTTAAAAAAGTGAATAGATATGTATATCTTTAATTTATATTTTTTATTATAGTTTTTTATCCTTAATTAAATTGATATCACTTGATTCAGTGATACTAAATTTAGTTAAAAGCTTTATATATAGTATTGATATATTTTTTGATTCAAAAAAGATTACAACGTAGAAATAAGAAAAGTTGCTACAAATATTTGAATTTAAACTTTAAATCTACTTAATATCATCTTTTAAGGGGGAAGTATGAATTAACGATATATTATTTTTATAATAAATAAATTTAAGTTGACCCTCGAAACCAAACATTTTGGCTTTCATTATAATTAGAATTTTGACATTATGAAAATTTTAATATTTTAGTTAAATTTTTGTTGTTGCCTGATGTATTTTATAAAAAAAATACTTAAATTTATTTGAAAAAGCAAATGTCAGATACCGGAAGTAATTCACTTTATTAGTTTTGAAAATTTGATATATGCATTTATTTTTCAAATTTAAAGGGTATATAATTATAATAAGGGTTCACTTAACTAGAGCCAATAGGCACGGATTATTAGTTATGTTATATCCCTTCCCTAACTCCATCACTGAGTAAGATTTTATTGAGGAAGATAAGCACTGGAGGAAGATAAACATTGGAGGATGGTTAGATAACTTCAATCTCTACACTATAAGATAAGTTTGATTGCTATATAACTTCTACTTGCCCAAGGTTTTAAGACAAGTACAACTCTTATCAAGGCATATATAAAAAGGTAGCATTAACACTTATGAGGTATGAGCTATTATAATTCTTTCATTTTCTCTTCATTCTTCGTTCATAGTATCTTTACTGACTTAAGCATCAGAGTGTCCCCTCGGAGCAAAACTCCGGGCCTCTCTCACCTTTGCTGTTTTGTAGGATTCCTCCTTAACATCTCTGTTGTTGCATCAACAATTGGCACCGTCTGTGGGAACAAATCATTCTCATGGCTTAGCAACGATCGCAATCTTTTTGTTAATACAGAAAAAAGCTTATGGCTACTCAGGCAGCTAACTTTGCTCCTGTTAGTCAGATCACATCAGCAATGAATCAAGTGCCCTTAGGATCTCAGCCTGACCCCATAATGCCCAATCCCACGGTAACTAAAGGGCTCCTTTCTACAGGTATAACCACAGTACCTGGCCTACCTAACTTCCCATATGTCCTCCCCTATTTTCAAACACCCTTCACACTAAATCCTTGGCCTTAACTGTCGAACTATTTCCAAAATCTCCTAACCTCTCAATCACCATTACCACAACCAAAGCTTACTGCACCTGCCCAAACACTTATGTTTGGGGAAGCCCATCATCCTTTATCGCTGTTGTTGTTGGATCAAGCATTCCCAATATATCTATTTCAAACTCGCCGACAGTTGATTTGGGAAACCTATCTACAGTAAACATATCCTTACCACCACCAACATCCCAAGTCAATTTGTACAACCATTATCTTGCCCAATTTCAGGCATTAGCCGGTCAGATGATAGCCCAACAAGCCCTCATTCAATAGCAGTATCAAAAAAAATTGGCAACCCAACAGACCATTATCCAATAGCAGCAGCAGTAAATTAATCAACTTCTACAAGTATAATCTAGTCACCAAAATCATATGCCTAGCAGATCTAACACTAAGAACTGTAGCCTGAGCACGAGAAATCAGCAGACAAATTAAGAATATCACGAAGTGCAGGAGAATTCATATTCTACTCTCGATTGTAACCCATATGAAAAGCAAGAAGACACAGATCGCCACGAACAAGATTCCCTATGAAGGCCGGCCCGTACTTGGTGGTATTCCTTGAAGCCAGGGTCTATCATAAACTTTGATCAGCTAGGTCGACAATTCCTAGCTCATTTTAGCAGTTGCAGGACCGTAGCCAAAACAGCAGCCAACCTAATAGCTGTTAAGTAGAACCCAAATGAAACCCTCTGCGAATATGTCAAGCATTTTAATGCAGTCACACTGGAGGTCAAAGATCTCAATGATGAATAAGCTATCCAGGCTTTCATATTCGGGGTCCACCATAAGCACCTAAAGTATGCCTCGACGGACGCTCAGCTAATAAAACTATACCAACTTTATTAAAAGGGTGCAAAAGTATGTTAACGCCTTAGTAGAACGACTCCCCTATGAGGGCGGATAAAGGCCATAGGAACCCATGAAAGCATTGTGAGCTTCATGATGATGTTGGCCACACAACAAAGGAGTGTATTAGCTTGAAGAATGCTATCGAAGCATTGATACAAAAAGGAAAGATCAAGCAGTCTTAAAGAAAGATAATGAAGAGTCATCTTAACAAACTGATTGACGTTAGGATAAAGCAGTAGGGAAATACCTAATCATGGGAACAATTAATGTGATTATAAAGGGCAATAAAAATTGGACGACCAGCAAATCCAAGAGAAAATCGCACTTACGATCTGTGATGGCGATAGATACATATTTGAAGAAAATAAAACAAGACAACTGGAGAGTAACGTTTAGCGATTGTGATGATGAATTGGTTGTTAATAATGAGAATGACACGATTATAGTATCAGCCATTGTGGGAATTACTATGTTGATCGAATCTTGATAGACAATGGAAGCACAGTAGAAATTCTCTAATGGGAAGCATTTTAGAAAATGGGGTGTGGAGATAGTGACCTATATCCTTCATTATATATGGATTCGCCAACCAACCTATACCGATAAAAGGCTCTATCACGTTACCAGTCACTCTTGGCGATGGAGAACACACAACCACAATGATGGTTGACTTCCTGGTGGTTGACCAGCCATCAGCATATAATGTCATTCTTGGGTGACCTGCCGTAAAGAAAGAAAGTTGATTATAGTTGTATATTGTGTCATTGTCAAGTATCCTATGGCGTCAGGAGTGGGATACATGAAAGTTAACCAGGCGATCGCCCGACGCTGCCACCTAATGTCTATAGAGATGACCAGGAAGATTCAAAGCACAACTAATGAGTACACGAAAGCTCTAGCTGGAAAACACATTGTCAGTAAATACGATAACACCGGCCAACCCCAGTAACTTAACCCTCGAAAGCTTGGACATTTGATATAATTTCTACCACTAAAAACCCTAGCCTACAGAAGAAGTAATAGCGATTTGCTGTACTCGCCAGATCTTGACTTATTCACAATGGTCGAAAGCTCATTGGAGCTAAGGGCCAAAAATGACTTGATAAATTTTCTATGACTCCATGCAGATATTTTCACCTGGTTAATTGCAGATATGCCGGCATTGATACGAATTTGATCATGCACACGTTAAATGTCGATCCCTGAACCAAACCAATTAAATAAAAAAATAAAAGATTTACTCCTGAGAGAATTCAGGCGATAAAGGAAGAAATAGACAAACTTTTGACTGCCAGATATATAGGGAAGTGATGTACCCTGAATAGCTGGCCAATGTAGTAATAGTTAAAAAGTCAAATGAAAAATAGAGGATGTGCGTGGACTTTACCGACCTCAACAAAGCGTGTCCCAAGGATTGCTTCCCTTTGCCAACAATAGATAGCCTCGTCGATTCCTTAGCGGGCCATCGGTTCCTTTCTTTCATGGATGCATTCTCTGGATACAATCAAATAAGAATGAATCCACAGGATGAAACCAAAACATCATTTGTCATGGAATATTATATTTTTTGCTATAAGGTTATACCTTCGGATTTAAAAATGTAGGAGCAACATATCAACGCTTGGTGAATAAAATTTTTAAAAATTAGATTGGACGATCCATTAAAGTTTATGTTGATAATAAGCTTGTAAAAAGTCCATTGATTGAACAACATATAGCTAACCTGAAAGAAACATTCGAAGTCTTATGAAGGCATAACATGAAATTAAATTCGGCAAAGTGCACGTTTGGAGTAGCTGCATGCAAGTTTCTAGGCTTTATGGTATCATCCAGGGGGATCAAAGCTAACCCAGAGAAAATAAAAGCTATATTAGAGATGACACCTCTTAAGTCGATAAAAGATGTACAACAACTGACAGGGAGAGTCGTTGTGCTTAACCGCTTTATTTCAAAGCTAGCCGACAAATGCCCCTTTTCTTCAAACTATTTAGAGTAGCTACTCGCTATAAATGGACATAGGAATGCCAGATGGTATTCGATGAATTGAAATGTTACCTTTGCAAATCGCCATTGTTAGCTAGCCCAAAATCTGGTGTATGGTTATTTGTGTATTTAGCTGCATCTGATGAAACAGTTGCAGCTGTCTTAGTAATAGAAAAAGAAGGGACCCAATGACGATCTACTACATCGGCAGGATACTTCAAGCTGGCGAGGTCAATTACACAAAAACTGAAAAACTCGTCTATGCACCTATCATAGCCGCCAGAAGATTACGACAATACTTCTAAGCACATCCTGTCACAATATTAATAGATTGCCCTATAAAAGACATATTGCAAAAAGTCGATTTTGCTGGAAGAATGATCCGATGGAGCAGAGAATTGAGTGAATTCAGGTTAACCTACAGTCCTTAGAGAATAATCAAAGCACAAGTGTTGGTGGACTTCATCGCTGAATGCTCTTTCTCACATTCCGGTGAACCTTCAAACACCATCAAAGAAACATCCTCACTGGCGAGCAAAGATAAAAAAAACTTAATAGCCAGCTGAAATACATATGGAAACTTTACGCTGATGGATCATTAGGGAAAGAAAAATTAGGCGCAGCTGTGCTTCTTGTCGACCCTAATGGCCACGAATGGCACTACACCCTGTCTCTCCAATTTGCAGCCTCAAACAACCCAGTGAAATATGAAGCGCTAATAGCTAGAATCGAATTGGCTAAAAATCTAAATGCCACATGTCTAAAGGTTTATATTGACTCCCAGTTAGTAGCAAATTAGATTTATGGAGAATACGAAGTCAAAGACCAAACCTTAGCCAAATATCATCATATGATTTTGAAGCTCATCAAAACCTTTGACTATATCACCTTCAAAAGAATACCCCATGAACAAAATAGTAAGGCTGATGCAATATCTAAAATGGCAAATAGTTTAGAAATTGACCATAAAGGATGAATTCTCCTTGAATTCATTAGATTGCCAGCTTATGATTAGCATATTTTTGAAATAAACATAGACAACGGGAACGACTGGACGAAAAAACTAAAAGCCCTTTTACACGAAAATATCATTCCAGATACCCCTCTACACAGAAAGTAACTTAAAAAAAGGGCATCCAGGTATGCATTAATTGATGGAATTCTATATAAAAAGTTCTTCACTTACCCTTTACTTAGGTGCCTTGGCCTAAGCGAAGCAGATATGTGTTAAGGGAAATCCACGAAGGTGTTTGTGGAAATCACTTAGGAGGAAGAGCATCAGCACAGCAAGCCCTTAGGCAAGGGTTTTTTTGGCCAACAATGAGGAAGGACAACACCAACTTAGTTAAAAAATGTGATAACTGCCAACGATTTGCCAAAATTCCATGAAAACCTACAGAGGCACTTAAGGAAATTTTTAGCCCCTGGGCTTTTTGTGTATGAGGCATTGACATTTTGGGACCATTCCCTCCTGCTATCGGATCGCATAAGTTTTTGGTTGTCGTATGTGATTATTTCACAAAATGGGTTGAAGCAGAGCCTACGGCCATAATAACAACTAGAACCATGGAAAGCTTTATCTGGAGATTCATCGCGTGCCGATTTAGAATACCCGATGTTCTCGTAGCAGATAATGAAAAACAACTATTAGTTAATAAATTAGAAGATTTTTGCTGAAGCTTTCATATTAACCTAGTGCACAGTTCAATGGCACACCCGCAATCTAATGGCCAAGTGGAGGCCATGAATAAAAACATACTTCAACCACTTAAAAAGAAATTGGACGATGCAAAAGGTGAATGAGCGGAAGAGATACCCGAAATATTATGGGCCATAAGAACCACTGAATGTCAAGCGACTGGAGCCACACCATTTAGTCTTATGTATGGTCATGAAGTAGTTATTCCAACAGAGATTGGGGTTCGCAACATTTGAACAATCTTTGTAAATCCAGCATTAAATGAATCTCATCTCAAGGCAAATTTAGATCTATTTGAAGAAAGTAGAGAAGATGCTACTGTACACATGGCGATCAGGGCACACCAAGTGTCAAGGTATTATAACAAAAGAATGAAACATAGACAGTTTCAAGTGGGTGATCTAGTCCTGAGAAATTATGAGGCGAGTCAACCTGTAAGCGAAAGAAAAAAGCTATCCCCAAACTGGGAAAGACCATATCAAATTGCAAAAGTGATAGGATTCAGAGCCTATCGATTAATGGGCATGATGGGAAAATATTACCAAACACATGGAATGTTATCCACCTCAAAACATATTATGTATAAATAATTTTTACGCAATAAAATCTTTCGAAGTTAACATTCATTCGTTCAAAGGCTACTCCATGAAATAAAACCTCTCACGGTCTCTATGAAATAAGACCTCTTATAGTTTCCACCAACCTCTCACGGTCTCCACGAAATAAAACCTCTCACGGTCCCTCATAACATGTGACCTCACACGGCCTCACTAAGTGGGATCTCTTACGACCTCAATGATAGGCCGCACATGGTCCAAACAATATAATCTTATATAAATTTGTGCATAACACATGTTTGTTTAAAAAATTATTCTGTAAATTTCATTTCTACTAACAATAGTTACAAAATTTCATAAATACAGACAATTTTTTGTAGAGAATCTTTAAACACCCTAACAAAAAGAAGCTGGATTTATTTGATCATCGGCATCTTCACTAGGCTCTTCGATTTCATCTTCTGTAGTGGGGGTAATAAAAGTGGAATCTATGGCACGCCTCTCCTCTACTTGCTATTGTGATGGCATCAAGACATCAAAGTTTGGTGCGGGGCAATAAGTTGTGAGAACTTAATATCCCTTAAATCCAACGAGCCCTGAAGTAGCTATACCCCATTGAGAGCACTTTGATGATACTCGCCACCATAAGCTATCATTTGGTCGAGCAAGGCATCCTTTTGGGAAACTAGTTCCCTGTGAAGGCGTGTTTCTGCACCCGCCAATTGCACCTCCAGTTTAAAAATCCTAGCCATGACAGACATTAGTTTGAAATCTCGTGTTGCATAAGCCAGCAGTGACTCCTTTAAGTCCTTGGAGAGCTTTCCAATTTCAGCGTTTGCTGATTCGAGCTTTGTCCTTATCTCCTCAGAATCTATTTTCAACTTTGCCGTTTCTTCTTTAACTTTTTAGCATGATCCTCAGCTGTTCCTTTTTCCTTGTCAGCTCGTTAACTTTCACTTCAAGCACACTCGCCCCAGCCCTACTCACCGTCGCCTCTTTTCGAGCATTATCATATGCTGTTGAAATATCTTTCATTTGACGAGTAAGGGCCACTTGAGTGTGCAAAGCCTGTAAAATTTAAAAAGTTAACAATGAATATGAAAAGAAAAATCATAGTCAATAGAAATAGTAAACTTACCTCCACTATATAAGCTAAAGTGGATTCAAGATTTTTGGCTGGGTTTCTTATCGCCAAGAACTTCATATCAGCTGGATAGGCGACTTTGTTTCCCCACATACAGGTGACCATGCTATTACTCAGTTTCCTCCATGGATTTAAGTCTAAGAACCCTATAGAAGACTCGCTTCCCCTTTCTGAGTAACTTGCGGACCTGGAGGGCAAGGTAGCTGGGGGTGGGGGGCCAACAGATACCCCAACAATTGAGGTAGTTTTTACCTGGCTAGATATAATGGTGGTAGCTTTAACAAAAGAAGATACGCCTATCAAAACAACCTCAGTCTCGATTATATTTATAGGAGAAGGCTTTACGATAACTCTCTTCTGCTCGATGGCTCATCTTGGTTATCCCTTAATTTTTTCTTCCTTTTACTCTTTGGTTAGGCAGCCGCTGCTCTGCTAGCTTCACGAGCAACCAATATAGCGGTTGTAGCAAGATCCATACCTACAGAAGCAAGTAACGAATTAAAGTTAAGAAATATTAAGTTTCCTTAAAAGAACATTGTCAACATGTACCCTCTACAGTTAAGGTGACTGACGCCCTTGTTGATCTTTCAAAGTTTTTCCCCAGCATCGACTGTTCCTCCACATTCACCTCACTTATAATTTCTCCGCCTGTCTTGGGCAATCTAGCGACACTAACCCCTTGTTGGGGTGACTCATGAATGGTAGCCACTTACTGGGATGATCCAGATGAAGATTGAACCTCTGCAATTAGAAATCATGTTAGAATATAAAAAGTTTTCCGTATATATAGCAAATAAGACATCTCACCTTGCATCACCAAATGCCTTTTACTTCTTCTTTTGGTGTGGCGATCACTTTTCTCTAGGAAATTGGCAAGGTTAACTCCTAAGCAATGCTCTCGAACTTTTCTTAAAGTCAAATAGTCTCTGTACTTAAATTAACGATCGTAAAAATATTCCTTCTGTTCCAGCTCTGTTGCACTTAGATTGACTTTCAAATTGCTCATTGGGGAGTAGGAATTCCACTCTACAAGAAAGCCCCATTCTTTATTTGATCACTTGCGTATAAGGAAGAACTACTCATTGGCCACATGACCTTGGATGATATATCCGTGATCATCCTTCTAGTGGCAGACTATAGGTAGTACCAGCAGTTGTCTTGTCTCTTCAAGGAAAATAAATGTGTAGTAACTTCGACTGATGGGTCCTAGCCTTTTTCCTTGTACACAAGGAAATAGGTTACTAGCATCGCCCACGCATTTGGTTTTAATTGATTTAGAGATATTCCGTACTGGTTCAACACCTCACAAAAAAATGTTTACAATAGAAGGTGGAATCCACCTCTGAATATGTGCAGATAGAAAGGAACATTGCTCCTTTCTACCCTTGTAACGGGTCGCCCAAATAAGGGATTTGACACTTCGAATGCCCAAAATTGAAACCATGCTTTCTTAATATATCCTGCACGATCGCCATATTGATTGCCCCTGCATAAGAATCTACCATGCTTGTGTCTATCTTCATCAACCCTGTCTATGCTCCCCCATCTTCTTTAGTTCGGCCTCTTTCGGTTGAACCCTAGCCCTGTTCTTCACCTGTACGCTCCCCTTTTGTTTCATTAGTTCCTTGGCCCTCACCCTCTGTCATTGGAATCCCTATTTCTTCGACAGCGATATAAGGATGATTATTGCTCTCATTAACATGTATGTTTTCCATTATAAATAATTGTTTCACTGTTTCTCTACTATTTACCTCAAGATTCCCTTTTCTTCCCACCGATTTCAATAAGGGTTGAGTTTTGGGCGCGCCTTTACGACTAAACCCAAAATGAACTAAAAATCTTACATTGCAAAGGTAATAGAATAGATTCTTACCCAAAAAAAGTAGTAATAGATGCATGCTCGAAACTTGACCTTCACTAAAAAAAATGGCGGCTGCTTAGAGAACACAAAAAAAAATAGGTATCTGGGAAAGGAGAATTTTTTTTATGATTTGTAAGAAAAAACCATAACTTTTAGGGTTATTTCTAGGAAAGATCTAGCTGTTTCATGAATAATTGCATACGGATTGCAAACACAGCCACGTGTCTTATTTTCATATACCACATTTAATGCGTGGTGCGTGATTTGAATTTTGAAAAAAATAAACAAAAAAAAAGAGAAACAATCCCGCCAATTTCTGCTTGCCATTACTAAGGCAACCTCAACCCCTTGGACAAACTCATTCTCAGATTGCCACAAACATTATTGGTCTATGAACGGTCACTTTATAACTGCCCACATCCCTAGGGGCAATTGTTATATCCCTTCACTAACTCCATCATTGGGTAAGATTCCGTTGAGGAAGATAAGCACTGAAGGATGATAAACATTGGATGATGGTTAGATAACTTCAATCTCTACACTATAAGATAAGTTTGATTGCTATATAACTTCTACTCATCCAAGGTTTTAAGATAAGTACAACTTTTATCAAGGCCTATATAAAGAGAAAGCATTAACACTTATGAGGTATGAGCTATTAGAATTTTTTCATTATCTCTTCATTCCTCATTTATAGTATCTTTACTAACTTAAGCATCGGAGTGTCCCCCCAAAGCAAAACTCCAGGCATCTCTCACTTTTGTTGTTTTGCAAGATTCTTTCTTAGCATCTCTATTGTTGCATCAACAATTGGTGCTGTCTATGAGAACAAATCATTCTCACGGCTTAGCAACGATAGTAATTTTTGATGATTTGTAAGAAAAAACCATATCTTTTAGGGTTATTTATAGGAAAGATCCTACCGTTTCATGAATAATTACGTGCCGATCGCAGAAATAGCCACGTGTCTTGTTTTCGTTTACCACATTTAATGGGTGGTGTGAGATTTAAATTTAAAAAAATAAAAAAAAAGAGAAACAATCCCACCAATTTCTGCTCGCCATTACTAAGGCGACCTCAACGCCTTGGACAAACTCATTCTCAGATCGCCATAAACATTATTGGTCTGTGAATGGTCACTTTATAATCGCCCATAGCCTTGAGGGGCAATTGTTATATCCTTTCACTAACTCCATCACTGGGTAAGATTTCATTGAGGAAGATAAGCACTAGAGGAAGATAAACATTGGAGGATGGTTAGATAACTTCAATCTCTACACTATAAGATAAGTTTGATTGCTATATAACTTCTACTCGCCCAAGGTTTTAAGACAAGTACAACTCTTATCAAGGCCTATGTAAAGAGGTAGCATTAATTATAAGGTATGAGCTATTAGAATTCTTTTATTCTATCTTCATTCCTCGTTCATAGTATCTTTACCAACTTAAGTATCGGAGTGTCCCCCCAGAGCAAAACTCCGAGCCTCTCTCACCTTTGCTATTTTGCAGGATTCCTCCTTAGAATCTCTATTGTTGCATTAACAAGTTATTATTTTAAGATTTTTTTTTCTTTTTGCATTCAATGCAATATTTTATTGAATTCAAAAAAGTGTATTAATTATATATATATATATCACTTTAACCAATGTCATGAGGCACTAATTAACATTTCCTTAAAATAAAACAAAAAATTATAGTTTTAATTTTGTAAAAAAAACGAATGCTTATTTCTCATTTTTATAAAGTTTGAAGGCTTAGTTAATATTTATTTCAAAATATTTATAAAATAATAAAATAATAAAATAAAAATAATTTATTACAATGATTTTCAAGAACGTTGGTGATGAAATTACACTTGTAGAATTACATTTGTATTAGGTTATTATGTAGGTTATAGATTAGCATTTAGATTAGGAGATTTATACTATTCGTTATGTAGAAAATTATGCTTAGTACCATCTAGTACTTGCGTATATTAGTATTAATTATTAATTTAAATTTTATATCGTTACTTTATTCTAGAGTAAAATGTAGAGTCACTTAATTTTTCTAAGTTTTTTTTATGTTATTTACTCAATTATAAGAAATACCAATTTAGTCACTCATATTTTAAAACTTCATTTTTTTTGTTATATATTCGTTAAAGATTAACTATTAAATGATGTGATAGTGTCATGTCATCTATCATATGTAGTGTGGCTTTATCACATCATCTATCTGACCATGTGTATCGTTATGAATTTTGAAATTAAAAAAAAAATTTAAACACATTACATAATATATAAAAATATAATATTAATATATATCATATAATTGTAAAGGCCAAGTCTCGTTTCGACTTTGAAAGTTGGAGTTAAGGATTTAACTTTTTTTTTAATCGGGTTTAATTGTTTTATCCAAAATTATTTTTTAATTTAATATCTTTGTTTAAACCTCTCAAATATTCGGATAGATCTTTAGATTTGGATGGATAACTGACCCATGAACACCTCCGAGACCATCAAACATCTACCGGACTTTTGAACGGTGCTAGTATACATATTATTTTTAACTATGTTACAGATTTCACTAGAGTCCAAAATGATAAGCAATTCGAGTGGTTAGCACAAAATTTGGAACTTAAAAATTTTTACCATTGAGTAAACCTTACAATCGGTATATTCATGTTACGAACATATTAATTTTTTGTATACTAATTGTATTTAAAAATTTATAAATTTACATAAATTTTGATATATTTTAATATTTTTATTGTATTCATATTATTTTTTATATTATGTTGTATTATGTTTTGTATAATATTTTAGCTATCTTTCTTATTGTATTTATATAGTATATTCTTGAGGAGTCCAAAATTATAAAATTTACCACTAGCAAAATTTCTATCATGTATAGCCTCTCATAAAAAGGTCATAATTTTTATATTCATGTTCGTGTAAGAAATGGAATTCATAATTTACATATGTTTCTTTGAAACTGTACACATGCAGGTTGAATGAGGTCACAATAGGTTGTTCATTATTCTCACTCGCCATGGTTATTGGTGGAGGAACTTAATCTTGAAGAATTATTTAGGCTCTACGTACTTTAAAACTATATTTTTCGTCTAAAAATATGACATATTTTAGTACAGAACCAGATGAAAGCAACCCAAATTGAATTGTCCATTTAAGAACAATCTCTCTCATTTCATCTCTTTTCCATAAAAAGAATAACAATTTCAAGTGCATAAAAGCCTCCGATTTAACCACCCAAGTAATATATAAATCCATGGACAATTGCAATATGTATCTATGGATGCTAAAATAGTTTTTGCTTTATGACTACGAGAAATAAAAAGTTATATAATTACTTGTTTGAAGTAACTTTGGGTCCATTTGTTTCGTGAAAATATAAGACCCAAAATTTCACAAAATGGCTTATAAATGACATGTAATTAGAGGTGGTAAAATGAACCTAAATCCAAAAATCCTCCCAAAAAAATTCGAGCCCGAACCCGAACCCGAACCCAAAACGACTCGAACCCGAAAAAATTTGAACCCGAGCCCAATCTGAATCCGAACCCGAATTTAATACTAAAAATAAATATGAAGAAATTATAATTAAATAATTTTTTATAAATCAAAAACTTTAA
>JBBYHL010414282.1:0-20826 GCA_038381835.1 Adansonia madagascariensis
ACATCATCTTAGTAAACCCTTTTTATGCTTTTATGGCCACCCTAGGACTCCCATGCATTTTTGTGGCTTTGGTTGTGATAGTTTAGGCTCTTGGTGTTTTTCTTGGTGTCTACATGCTATCCCCTTACATTTTCATCACCATAACAACCTCTATCCTGTTCCTTCCACATTCACATTTGCATCTCATGTAAAGCATGAATCTTAACATGTCATAAGTATACCCATACAATTCATAGTAGCCTAAGTATGTTCATGCATCTATCTATCATCTCCATGCACTCTTTTTTTTTTGTGCATACATGTTCTTGATGTTTTATATCATGTTTGTGGCACTTTGTTTGTGTTGAGATGTTTGTTTGAATGCTAGAAAACCCGATTTCAAAAAAAATCCCTAAGTTAGGTACAGCTATCTCCCATACATGGAGAATAATATATGCTTAAGATTTTTATGAAGTTGGCTTTCCAACCTTGGGGGCAAAGTAAGCATTCAGTTTTGGATTCATGGAAGAATGAGTATAAGAATGTTGGTTTTCAAAAATGAAATGAAATATTTTAGTTGAAAATGTGAATCCTTGTCCTTAGCCAAACATCCTCTCGATAGCATGGTCAACGGATTGTTCCATTGTCCCAAACTACTCTGGGACTGTGAAATGAACTTGTAATGCCCATGTCAACCCCTCATCTTGGTTACAGATGTTCGAACATCCATGGCCCAAGCTCAACCCAATGAAAAACCAAAAATACTGAACACCTCCTATATTTTGTTATGGCAGCACAGTGTTTTGGTTTTCAAAAATTATTTAAAAATAAAAAATGATTTATTCAGAATGTATTGGTATTTTTCCCTTGAAGGGTTTCGAATTACCTTTCTAATGATATCTTATTTACGTTCAGATCATCTCTGATGAAATAGCTATGATTTTTTGAATCTTTGCTATCCAGGACCCTTAGATCCAGTAAGCAATTTACTATTTAGGCTATTCGGCCCAACAAATAACATTTTTTAATCCATTGAATATTTTTCCCATAAAGTTCATGAAATTCCCTTTACGAAAAGGTATTATTCACATTTTAACGATTCCGAATGAATCTGAAATGATTTTTCAAAGTCTATCATACCTTTACCCTGTACATGCTGCCAGTGTCGACACAAGGTGAAGTTCAAAAATTAATTCCACCTAGAAGTGATTTTCTAGGATTTTTGGAATATTTTTACATTAATCCTCGTCGAATTATCCTTCAATGGTACCTCATTTACCCTCAGGACCTTCGGATAAGCTCAGAATAAATTCAGAAAGAGAAATAATGCAATGCTATCCTTTGTTTCTAACCCAATATTCGAAACACTATTGTTAAGGTGTTTGAATGCTTCATGATATACTTAGCTCATTCCCATGACCTAAGCCCTTAGGACTCGGACCAAGGCTAAACAAAAGAGGAACATTGTAGCCAAACCTTTGGCTCCCGATTTTCAAAGATCCTCCTATCCAAAAGAATACCCTTTCCTAATAACATCAAAAATTTCCATTTTTGGGGATACTCCAACCCCATTACTCTGAGGGGATACTCCAACCCCGTTTTCTACTTGAATCCAATATCAAACCTCTATTTTTAGGGATACTCTAACCCCACTATTTTGACAGAATACTCCAACCCTCTTTTAACTCAAATCCAATATCAAACCTTCATTTTTGAGGATACTCCAACCCTGTTTTTAACTCAAATCTAATATCAAACCTCCATTTTTGGGGATGCTCTAAACCCACTATTTCGAAGGGATACTGCAACCCTGCTTTTAACTCAAATCCAATATCAAACCTTTATTTTTGAGGATACTTTAACCCTACTTTCAACTCAAATCCAATATCAAACTTTCATTTTTGGGAATACTCTAACCCCACAACTCTGAAGGGATACTCCAACTCTGCTTTAGCTCAATATGACATCAAATTATCACCTTTGGGGATACTCCAACCCTACTCTTTTGAGGGGATACTCCAACCTTGCTCTTCATATTCCTTCTAAAATCCAAGCTTTTCTCTTTCTCGAGTCATCGAAACCTTTTTCTCCTCAAATTCCTTCCAAATCCCACTAAGTCTCAATGTTATCATCTCGGTTATTCATAAACAATCAAAGACAGCTATGAGATACATCTTGATCATCCCTCTTTTTTATATATTTTGTGTGGATTTATTATTTTCTTCCCTATCTTACTAACACGTTTCCTCTTATAGGGACCTCGAGCATTCATGCTTTAAAAATCATTTTCAAAATCACAAAACGATATCTCATGTTGATATCTTTCCAATGCTAGACATACAATATTTAATTTTTTTAAAACCTATCCGGAGATCATTTTCATCAAAAATCCCTATGTTTCTCACCTCTCCAAGGTGCATAGGTGATAAAATTTTCATTAAAACTCAGGCTCGTATCTTTACAAAATTTCATGCATTAAAGGGAATTATATTTAGATAATGATAAAAATGGAGCCGAGGAAACCAATATTTAAATATAGTTAGATGGTACCAATTTTTGGGCGTCATGGAGGTGCTAATCCTTCCCCACATGTAACCAACTCTCGAACCCAAAATAATGAATCTCTGGTATTATTTTCAATAGACATGTGACCATGCCTAACTTAAAATGATCGGTGCTGACTCCAAGTTTATGGCCACTTTGTGGTAACCATCCAAGACTAATCGAATGAGCGATTCACCCAATAATCTTTTACTCTTTCATGTCAAACATCAAAACATTTTTAAGTCGAGCGTGCTTTGGCCCTTCGGATCATTTGAAGTTTGTAAAGGTCAGGCATGTGGAACGTCGATAGTACACGATCGATTTCCCACTATTTATGACCAAATTGAGGAAAATTGAGAAGCCACAAGTACGTGTAAGTTATATTAGTGTACAAGTATTGATACGAAGCTTTACGTCACTAAAAACTTCAATTTTCACATGTAGTATCGATATAAAAGGGTTTGTTATCGATACCAAGCATGATCGTATCAATACAAACTTTGACAATAGCTAAAGTTGTGATTTTTAACAAAATGTATTGATACGCAAGCATGAGTATCGATACATATCCATGGAGTATCGATGCAGGCCTTTAAGTCTCGACACTGGAAACATTTTCTGCTCTTAGTATCGATACATAGCTCATTGTATCGATACTCATGGGTAAAAAGTACCTTGTGTATCGATACAACATGTTTTATAATGACACATCAAGGCATTTTTGCCTAGTTCGAGCCACTTTTCAACCTTGGGAAACCTAATTTAAACTGTTTATACCAAAAAACTATCATAAATCATTGCAAACCTTAACTATGGGCTCATGAATAGATTCAAAGAAATTTTTGAAGCTCAAACAATCAATGACAAAGGTCATTTTCATAAGATATATGGTTATAAGAGGGTATGGTAGGCATATCTCTAGATGCAGGTCATCATAGTCTTTTTGCCTCCTTGATCAGCATGGCAGAACCAATGGGAAGACAGTTAGCTGAGTATGGTAACTGGAGATGTCCCCTGGTGCAAGAGGGAAAGATAAAAAATACCCTTGCATTGTCTTCTAAAAGCAGGGGCTAAGCATTGAATAAAGGTCTCTCAATTATCCTAAAAAAAGATTTCTCCAGCAACTCCGAAAAAGCTTCATCTATTCCCAAAAACTCTCTAACAATCTCCAACACTAAAACTCTACCAAAAAACACTATTTCATTATTTTTCACCCTCAACCAACCTCTATTCCCATAGCTCCCTAAAACCACCACTAGAACACCTTTAAAAACTCAACCTTTCATATACAATTATCCTCAAAACATCCCACCAGCAACTATTTTACCAGAAAGCTTCTTCTTTCACCCTTTTCTTGCTAAATAATAGCAAAAAGAAAGAAAAAAACAAAGCTTAAAGTCACTGTTTTAAAAAAAAAAAGAGGAAAGTTTAAGCTTTAGCTAGTATATTTTCTACCTTGTTCCATACATTTTCTGTTTTGATCATCAATTCACTTTAGTGAGCCCTACATGCTGCCATAACCCTCTTGAGACTTTTAAGCATCATTGTTGCCTTGATGGTGGTAGTCTTAGGACCCTAATGAACTTAATGTTGTTTAGATATATTAACTTACCATACTTTATTTTTATCATTATACAGCCTCTATTCATGTAATTTTTGCCATGTTTCCTTCCATATTCACATATCCATCTCATATTTAAATAGTCACTTTAAAATGTGTTTTGTATGTTCATACATTTTCTTGTGTTTTAAGAAGTCTCATGAAATAAAATGCTATCTTGACAACTCCAGTATCCATTCCTTCATTCAAACATGTTCATATCATCTCCATGCACCTTATTTGTCATCTTCTTGCATTTGTGTCACCTATTTTCATGTTAAAATGTCATATTTGTATATTTGCATGTATAATCTATGTTTATCTTTGTATGTATTGTATTTTGGTCATGATATCTCCATTAAAATGCTGGCTTGTTTCTTAAAACCTAATTTTTAGAAAAATCTCCAAGTTAAGTTCATGCTACCTCTAATAGTTGAAGAATAGCATGGACTTTATGTTTTCATAAAATTGATCTTCTAATCTTAGGGGTAGATCAAAATTTTAGCTATGGATTCATGGTGAAATAAGTTTATTTTTCAAAAAAAAATCCTTTTTATTATTAAACCTTGATCTTGAGTCCCATGTTCCCTTCAGTGACAAGGTCAATGGGTTGTTCCATCATCCCAATTTACTCTAAGATTGTGAAATGAACTTGTGAAGCCCAATTTACATTCTGTGACAGACGTTCATATGTCTGAGACTTAAGTCTATCTTCGAAAAAACTTGAATATCGTATAATCCCCCTATTTTTGCTCTGGCAGCACTGTAGTCTGGATTTGAAAAATCACTTTCAAACCTTAAAATGTTTTCTTAGATTTTTCTAATATTTTTCCCTAAGAGGCATCAAATTATCTTTCTAATAGTTTTTTATTTGCCCTCTGATCACCTCGGACGAGAGAGTTATGATTTTTTTAACCTTTGCTATCTAGAACCCTTAAAACTAGCGTGCAACATTCTGCTTAGGCCATCTTGGCCCATCAAATGATTTTTATGAAACTTTTGAACATTTTCATAGAAAGCTCACAAAATTCTCTTTCTGGAAAGGTAATGTTCATGATCTAATGATTTCAGACAAGCTTGGAATTATTTTTCAAAGTCTATCATGCCCTTTTCCTTTTACATACTACCATTGTCGAGATAGACTTAACTTCAAAAATTCATTCTGCCTAGAAAGTGATTTTCTAGGATTAGAATATTTTTATATTAAACCTTATTGAGTTCCCTTTCCAATGGTACCTTATTTATCCTCTGAAGCCTTCAGATACACTTGAAAAAAATTTGACAATGTAGATGACATGATGTTGTCTTTTGTTTTCAACTTAATTTTTAAATCTCCTTTTATCGAGACATTTGAATGTCTCAAAATGCATTAGGTTGGTTTCCCTACAACGCAAGCCCCTTTTGACTTGGATCAAGGCTAAAAATAAAAAAATATAAAAAAAGATTTCATATTAAAATTTTCGCTAGTGGAGATACTCCAACTCCACTGCTCTGAGGGGGCACGTCAACCTTCTTTTTAGTTAAAAATCTAAATTTTCTCTTCATTCCTAAGTATTTTCCTAACTCTATATTTGGGAATACTCCAACCCTACTTCTCTAAGGGATACTCCAACCCGTTTTTAATTAAAAACTCAAATTTTCTCTTTATTACTAAATATTTTCCTAACTCCATCTTTGGGGATACTTCAATCCTACCTCTCCGAGGGGATACTCCAACCCCGCTTTACCTTGAAAAAAATCCAAATTTTTCTCTCTTTCGGGTGCCTCAAATTGCTTTGATTAAAATCCTCTTTGACCCTGAAACTATCATCGAATCTAGACCTGTCTCTAAAATTGTTAGCCCGATTATTCTTTAATAATCGAAGGCAACTACGAGATACATTTCGATTATCCCTCCTTTTCACGTTTTTTTATGATTACTTGTTTATGATATTATTATATTTATTCTTTTTTGTCTTACCAACATGCTTCTTTTTGTAATGATTATCATGCATTCATGTTTAAAATTTGGTTTTTTTCAATAAAATTTATAAGGCAATGTTTCATGTTGGTATCTCTTTAGTGCCTAATATGAAATATTCAATTTTTAAACATTGTTTCCACAAAAGCCCTATGTTCCTCACATCTCCAAGGTGCATAGGTTATCTAATTCTCTTTAAAAAACCAGATTTGTATTTCCACAAAAAAATCATGCATTTAAAAGGATTATGTCTAAATAAAGACTAAATGGAACTGATTTAACCGAGACCAAAGTAAAACATAAGAGGTATCGATTTTAGGCATCATGGGGATGCTAATCCTTCTCCATGCGTAACCAACTCCCGAACCCATACAACGAATCTCTGAGCTTTGTAGACCTTGAAATCGATGTTTCAAGTTTCATAATATTGTTTTCAATAGGCATTTGATTCTACCTAGCTTGAAAAAATCGGTGGCGACTCTAAGTTTATGGCCATTTCATCGTGGCCATCCGAGACTAGTTGGATGAACAATTTGCCTGATGGTCTCCTCCCTCTCTTTCCCATTATTATGCCTAATCCAAATCCTAACATGGGATAACTCAAAGGCTAACAACAACCAACCATCAGTTATTTTTAAGTCGAACGCATCATGCCCTTCGTATCATCCGAAGTTTTAAAAGCGAGCATATGGTGATGAAGATGAGACCCATTTACTATAAAGATTGCAATCCGGCTAGCTTTCAAAAAAAAAATTGAGTCAAATTTTGGATCTAAATTTTAAAGTCGACAAACATCACATAAAGCAGAAAGGGAACACCAGTCTCATTTCATGGCAATTTTTACAAAAATAAGTCCAAATGCAATTTGAGACTAAGAAAGCTCTGGGTGTATTCGCTCTTGCTGTATACGAGATCGTTTTATTCTCAAGAATGTTGAGACATGTTGAGGTGGCAATAGTGGATTTGTTTAACCCATTAGAAATAAACATGTGTCTGACTCCATCAATTCTATTTGAGATGATTTAAGCACTCAATGCATGTCGAAAGAAGGGTTAAGGCAGATTTTTTAGAAGTGCCTTGTTATTGTATATCTGGGCTCAAAGTCATTTTTGAGGCAAAAAAATGGAGAAAGTTAAACCCTACTTCTCTTATTCTATCCTTTTTCAAGAATTCATAAAAAAAAAAAGAATGGCTGAAGTCCATAAGTAAGACACAATGGGTTGAAACACACAAAAACTTGCTTTCAATGATATAACTTGGAGGGCACCATGGTTTTCACCAAAATGCTTTATTTATTATGTGGTAATCCACTTTATGTGCCTTTACTCAACATATGGGGCACTGTGGGATATGCACCATTATTGGTTCAGAGATAATATGGGTTGCAGTAATTCATCCCCATGACCTCAAATTTAGCTAGTATGGCCTAGAATATCAGAATAAAGATTATAGAGTCACTTCAAACAAGCACTTTAAATTAGAGGGAGAAACATTAATCAGGGTTACATGCATACACAGATAAGACCACTTTAAGGTCTGATGCTTGGAAAAGAGCTTAAAGCTTTAACATAATCATCCTAGCTCAAATGGGACCATTCCATAAGTATCTATCTAACCAGAGCCTTTCATTGCCATCTGAGATTGATTTGATTAAGGAAAAAGCTGCTAGGGATTGAAAGAGAATAAATGAGAAGAATCATCAGCTCCAAGAGGAATGGCTAATTACGAATGAAAATAAAAGTAAAAGAAATGAAGTTGAAAGAATAACAGAAAAGTACAATCTAATTAAGAATGATTAGATTAAACAAAACAAAAGGATGAAGCTTATTAGGATATTTGGGAGTTCAAGCGACACTGCTAAGGGAATGAGAGAGGAAATGCGTAAGCTTTGTAAAGAGTTAAAAGTTTGAAAAGCTAAAGCTTTGAAAGGAGAAGTTAAATAGCTATTTTTGAAAGAGAAAGAAAAAAGCATATTGATACACGTCTCTAATTAAGGAGATCTATTAAAAATAATGGATGACTCTAAGCTGCTTTAGATTAAGAGCATGGAAGGGTATCTCAACTGCTTAAAGAAAGACAAGGCCTCATGATAACTATTGTAGAGAGGCTGGAACTTCAATGCAGAGGAGATGACATTCATGCCTTGGCACAAGCCTACCATGATTTGGATGCATATAAAGCTGATAAACTATGGTGGGCCAAAGATAATGGCAGAAGGTGGGCAACTAATTCTTTTGGCTAACAAATGTATGTAGATCATCTCACAGAATAGATCAACATAGCCATCATCCAAGTGGGGAAAATGGTGGAAAGGACTAAAGTTTTACATATGCAGATTATCCCTATAGGAGGCATATTGTACTTTAGTTTTTTGATGAGGCTCAGAAATAATATGATCAAGTTAGGACTTTCATTGGATGTAATCCCTACATGATCAACAGCATGAATATATAGTTTGTCACAAAGTTAATGGAAAATTTTTAACTCAGAATCTTTTGTTAAAGCAAGTATCCTTACAAATGCATTCATATATTCATACCATGCATACATATACCCATACATATATTCATATATGTACATACATATATGATTATTAATTTCATTAGTTCATAAATAAAAATTAATTAACTGAAAGAAATTTGGAATTCTATTAAGGTTCCAACATTGCAAACCCTGAGAGATCAACTTAACCACTACCCATTCATTTATACTTTACTAAATTCAAAATAAGAAGAATGGCTGAGGACCACTTAGTAAGATTGGAAAGATCAAAAGAAAGTCATCGATAAGCCCAAGAGGCCATGATGAAAAGACAAGAAGAAATGCAACTACAAATCACTAGAATGATAGAATTGCTCATGGCTAGGGAGCTAGTTCAATCATAGCCAAAAGTTATTATTGATTCTCCTATTAGAGAATCCAAGGGGTACAAGATAAAAGACAACTGTAAATATTTAGGATACACAGTCAGCAGGCCTATAAAATATACCTCATCCACTAGCCATCCATATTAGTCTTGACATTCTTCATAAAAGTAGGTATAAAAACCACAGTCATGCAACGGGTGCTAATGCTGATGAAACACAAAGGCAAAATAGAAAAGTAAAGAGTAAGTTAAAACAAAATAACTACTTGAAAGAAGACTAAAAACTATAAAAGGGGCTAAATTGTATAGCAGTGTTGATGTTAAGGATCTTAGCTTAGTACCAGATCTCATTCTTTTGCCAAAATTTAATAAGTACAAAGGCACTACATCTTTCAAGCATATATCAAGATGGCCATTTAAAAGATGGCCAAATATTCTCAAAATGACAAGCTCATGATCCACTCTTTCAAGTTATTAGGATCAATGCTCAGATGGTACAACAATCTGAACTATACCCAGATCAAATGTTAGACCAATCTGGCAAATGCATTTCTACAATAGTATAAACATATAACTGAAGAGGTACTAGATAAGCTAACTCTATAGAACATGGAAAAGAAATCTTCAGTCTTTAAAAGAATATACATAAAAGTAGAGAGATATAGCCTTTCTAATTCAACCTCTATTATAAAGAAGGAAACTATACTGTTGTTTATAATGCTCTGTGCCCTCTCCACTATGATAAGCTAGTAGAAAATGCAACCAAGAGTTTTGCCAACCTTGTTATTTCTAGAGAGATGATTAAGAGGGCTATAATGGGAAAAAAATTTGCAATTGAAGAGTCCTTTACCAAAAAAAAGCTTAGGCTAAGAAGAAAAAAGAAAAAGCGTTGCCTGTCAAACCTAAAATACCTAATGTTTTAACATACCTTGAGCTCATATTCCAACATCACACTAGACTACTAGTGCAACATCACACTAGACTACCCTTGCAAACCTTTCTCCATCAAACCAACCAAGGCTTAGTGTCAATCCACTAGCCTAAAAAGTGAACTAACCGTGACCCCGCTATGATCCTCTTCCTTATTCTTATAAGGAAATGTTTGACAAGCTCTTTGAGGCATCATTAGTGGTCTCTATTATCTCCAAACCATATGAAGGTAATTACTCTAGCTGGTATGACCTAAATTTATATTATGAGTAACATGTAGTAGCTGGTCACTCGATCAAAAATTGTATAGCCTTCAAACAAAAGGTCCAAAGTCTTCTTAAAAGGGGCACTTTCCAATTTGATAACGTTTTAGCACTTAATGTGGTAGCAAATTCCTTACCTAATCATCTCGAGCCTAGAATTAATGCCCTAATTGCTAAAAAAAAAGTAACGAAGGAAGTCAAAGGTCCAAGAAGTTAAAGCTTCAATAGAAAATGTATTGGTAATCTTAACTGAAAATGGGATCCTTGGTTAGAGTCATGGAAGCATTAAAAGCCAATCAGATCTTAGTGCTACTTCTACAAATTCCATATGACTTCAAGACATAGTTTGCAAAGTTGTCCAGACTTTTTAGCCATCATCCAAAGAATGATGGACAAAGGTGAAATTAGGTTATATGAAAAAGCTATTGGTCAATAGTCCAGCCCAGATTCGACCATCTACCTCTTCTAGATGAAATTTTTAATCATTGTCAATCCAAAAGCTAAAGAAATAGAAACAAAGGTGTTACTACGATAATTATTATAGCTTTTAAGAAGTGTCAAGTGGCCACCATCAGAAAAGATAGCGAAGAGCGCAATATGATCATGGGATCCATCCTTATCCTCCTGGATACGTCCTGAGGAATTGGACTAATATTGAGCAAACCATAGTGTTTAAGCCAATTTCAAAGTAATTTCAGAAACTCATTTTGGCATATAACAATCTTTTTATAAAAGCTTGGAATCAAATTATCATTTAAAGAAATGAAATGCATATAACCTTTTTATCTATGCCCAATTTATTTTATACCAATATTTTTTTCTTTTTTACATAGACATACACAAATCATGTCATATATTTGTTTATCCATTTATTTCCTTTCTTTTTTTCACCTTTACAAATTTCCTATTCAAAAAGAAATGGATGATACCAATCACATTTTAAAGGTTAACTTTGAATGGGCTATTTGCTTGAACAAGGTCAATTTCAAAAAAGATTAATGATCATGCTTTGCCATTTGATCTATTAAAAATAATTAAGTTGGAGGATGAATGAATAAATCCCCATGAAGAATTCACAGAGTTGATAAATATAGGGGATGATAAGGATGATAAAAGAGAAGTTAGAATAGGGATTGCTCTTATGCCTGCCACCAAGAAAAAAATTAATAAGTTTACTTTAGGAGTTTTGAGATGTTTTCGCATAGTCCTACCAAGACATGCCAGGATTGGATAAAAAAATCATGGTCCACAAGTTACCTCTAAAACAAAAATGCAAACTAGTTTAGCCAAAGTTAAGAGGAATGAAACGAAAATGCTTTTGAAAATAAAAAAAGAGGTAAATAAATAGTTTCGAGGATAGATTTCTTGAAGTGGTAAAATAACTAAAATGGTTTGCAAATATTATTCTGGTTCCCAAAAAGGATGGTAAAGTCAAAATATATGTAGACTACTGGGCCCTAAAGAAAGCAAGTTCAAAGGATAATCTCTCTTTTACCCACATAAATACTCTGGTTGATAATATTGTGAAGAACTATTTTTTCTTATGGATGGAGTTTATGGTATAACCGGATAAAAATGGCACAAGAAGATATGGAAAAGACCATATTTGTCACAATATGGGGAACTTTTTGTTATAGGGTGATGCCGTTTGGATAGAAAAATATTAAGGCAACTTAGTAAAGGGCAATGGCTACTTTATTCCATGAAATGATGCATAAAGAGATAGAGGCATATATTGCTAACATAATTACCAAGTCATCCTAAATGGAAAAGACACATTATAGATTTACGAAATATTTTCAAAAGAATGAGAAGGTATCAGTTGAAAATTGAATCTAACAAAATACACTTTTAAAGCAAGGTCAGGGAAATTATTACGTTCATTGTGAGTGATAAAGGATAAGATTAAAGTTATCTATAAATTACCATCCCTACATACACAAAAAGAGGTGTGAAGTTTCTTGAGAAGGTTGAATTATATTGCCAGATTCATATCCTAACTCACAAATAAGTGTGAACCAATATTCCAACTTTTGTGAAAATAGAACCCTGGTGAATGGAATAAAGAATGCTAGGAAGCATTTAAGAAAGTGAAGCACTATTCTCTATAATCCACAATGTTAGTACTGCCTATACCAGGACAGCCTTTGATTCTGAACTTGTCAGTATTTGAAAGGTCTATGGGTTGTGTGCTAGAACAGCAGGATAAGATAAGAAAGAAGCATGCATTTTATTAGCTTAGCAAAAAGGTCCTTGACTGTGAGATAAATTATTCTCAAATAGATAAGGTATGTTATGCCTTAGTTTGGATTGTAAAAAGGCTCTAACAATGCATGTTGTGTCATACCATTTGGTTGATTGCCAAAATAGACTTGATCAAGTATCTGTTTAAAGAACCGACTTTATCAAGAAGGATAGCTAGATGGCAAAGTCTTGCTATCAGAATATGATATGGTTTATGTGAGTCAGAAGGTAATCTAAGGAAGCATTATTGTAGAATTTCTAGCAAGTTGAGCATTTAATGATTATCAACCATTGAATTTTGACTTTCCTGATGAAGATTTAATTAATATTTCAATAGTAGAAGAAGAAAAAAAGTCATCAGATGAATCAACATGGAAAGTGTATCTTAGTGGAATGTTAAATATTTTAGGCCATGGAATCAGAGTGATCTTAATATGTTTGAAAAGGGACTATTAGGCTTTCACCCCTCGATTGGACTTCGATTATGCAAATGATGTAGCAGAATATGAAGTATGTGTTATAGGACTCTAGGCAACTGTAGAAAGAAAAGCTCGATCATTAAAAGTATATGGAGACTTGGCTTTGGTGATTTATCAGTTGCATAGATAATGGGAAACTCGAGATCTGATGATGCAACAATATAAAAAGGTGATTCTAGAATTGTCAAAGAATCTAGGGAAGTGGAATTCATTCATTTATCCCAAGATGATAATCAAATAGTGGATGCTCTAGCCACTTTGGCCTCAAAGTTCAAAGTAAATAAGGGACAAGAGGTAATGCCAATTCAGATGAGCATATGCAAGTCCTTTACGTAGTATTACAATGTTAAAATGGAAGCATGTGGCCTCTCATGCTATCATGGCATCAAAAGATATCTTAAAGATCGAATATACTTAGATAATGCCTTTTGAAACCTATAAAAGAACTTTAAAAAGGTTGGCAATGAATTTTGTTCTAGATAGAGAGATTCTTTACAATAAGAGTTATAACCAAATATAGCTAAGATGTTTTGACGTTCACGAAGCACAAAAGATACAAGAAAAAGTGCATGAAAAGATTTGCAAAATCTATGGAATGGACACAAAATGGTGAGACAAATTATGAGATGGAGTTATTTTTGGATGATCATCAAAGGTGATTGTATCAAGTATCCTTGAAAGTGTCATAAATGCCAAGTCTAGGCTAATAAATCCATGCACCACCTTCACCATTGCACATCATAACTACACCATGGCCTTTTTCCATTAGACCAATTACACTTGTAGCTTCGAATCATCATTGTTTCATCTTAGTGGCTATAGCTTACTTAACCAAATGGTCAAAGCAGCCTCTTATACAAATGTGACAAGGTCAATGGTGATGGAATTTTTGAAAACCAACATCATTTGTTGATTTAGGATCCCCAAAAAAATTATAACGGATAATGCCTCTAATTTGAATAATAAATTGATGACAGAAGTGTGTACCCAACCCAAAATATCCCATCATAATTTAGTAACCTATGGTCCAAAGATGAACAAAGTCATGGAGGTAGCTAATAAAAATATTAAGAAAATCAAAAGGAGAATGGTAAAGACCTATAAGGATTGCCATGAAAAACTATCTTTTACTCTCCTGGCATATAGAACTTCAGTTCAAACTTTAACTGCGGCAATGCCTTATTCGTTAGTCTATAGCATAAAAGTTATCTTATCAATTGAAATTGAGATTCCTTTACCCTAGGTTCTAATGGAAACTAAGTTAAAAGAAGCTGAATGGGTCCAAGATTGTTATGAGCAGCTGAATTTCATTAAAGAAAAAAAGCTAAAAACTATTTAACATGGGCAGACATACCAAAAAAGGATGATGAGAGTACATAATAAGAAAATCCATCCCAAAAAATTCCATGAGGGAAATTAGTGTTGAAGAAAATCCTTATTGTCCAAAAGGATCGATGAGGTAAATGGACATCTAATTGGAAAAGGCCTTACATGGTTCAAAAAGCATTTTCTAGAGGAGCATTAGTATTGGAAGAAATGGATAAGGATATTTTACCAAACCCTATTAATTTTGATAATGTAAAAAAATATTATGCTTAAAACGCAGCATCATTAAAAAAACAAAAAACCAAATGGAAACCTAAAAGGGCATCTATTCCATAAAAAAATGAAAACCTAGAAGGGTGTCCATTACATAAAAACTATAAAAAAGGGATAAAAACCCAAAAGGCATCTATTCCATAAAAAATTAGATGAAAACCTAAAAAGAGCATCCAATCAAAAGCAGTATAAAAGGGACGCTTCGAGATAAAAACACGAAATGACTATTCAAGCATTTGAAAAGAATGGTCAAAGTATGATTTACCAAAAGACTAAGTTTTAAAAAGCATATTATGATCAGAAGCATTTTCAAGAAATGGATCTTCACAGAAGTAAACATTCCGTTTAGGAGAAATCTTTAAACAACTAAATAGGAGAATCTATTTATCTAAGTAATATCCAAATTTCTTTAGTACTTTACCATTATTTTTGTAAAAAAGATAATATTGTATCTTCTTTTATTGTTGTAATACAAGTACATATTGTCATTCATACCTTTGTTAAACTACCTTTTTTTAACCATGCTAACATTTTTGCTAAATGATAATTAACATTTTAAAGAAACAAAAATTGATGAAAAGATGAAAAATTGATCTCTTTGCATTACTTTGGAATGAGATTAAAATATTATAGGGATCTTAGTTAATATTTTTAAGTCTTTGAGACATTCTAGGAAAGATTAGGGTGGACAAATGACATTCTTGATTAGAATCCCGATAAAAAAAAGTCAAGTCCTTTTAGATGATTTTTTAGAAGAAAAAGATTAAAGATCTTATTCTATGACTTTTGGGTTACCCCTCCTGTTATTAATTTATTTTGGTAGTTAATGGGAAATTTTAGAGAACACATATTCCCCATCATGCTCTTCTTTTTTAGCCTATTATCAGTTTGTTTCGACTGTTAATGGGAGATTTTAGAAACCATATATTTCCCATAATGCTATTCTTCTTTAACCTATTATCAGTTTGCTTTGGTTATAGATGGAAATTTTATAAACCATATATTACTCGTCATGTTCAACTTTTTCACCTTCTAGAGATTTTGGTTCATCACCAAGTTTGACATTTTAGGAACAAGTGATTTTGTCTACAATAATCTCTAATTATGTCTTTCAATTTAAGTTTAAGCACTGGCTTTCTTGCTAAAAAAAAGATCCTTAATGCTCTCTGAAGCTAACTTCAATCTCCAAGTGAAAAGATGGACCATTCTACCAAAAGAAAAAGAAATATCTGTCACATTTTCTAAAAAGATAAATTCAATTCCAAAATAGGCTAGATCAGATATTGATAAAGAAAATTAAATCATGAAAATTTATCATATGCATACTTCATGCATTTCATTCACATTTAATAATTTGTAAATCCTAAGTTGAAGATAATATTGGAAAAAGCTTTTTGATACATTAACTGCTTCAGAACTAAAAGGTAAGTCTCACATTCCTTCAAGTCACTTAGATATCTGACATTTTCATCCTTAATTAGCTGTATCAGTTTCACCCTTATCATTTTTTTAGACCTAGGTTACATCCTAGTCATTCTTATTTAACTATATTGATTTCACCCTGGTCAACCCTTTGGACATAAATTACATCCTAATCATTCTCGTTTGACTATATCGATTTCACCTGGTCAACTTTTTAGACCTAAGTTACATCATGATTATCTTTGTTTGACTATATCAATTTTACCTTCATCAATCTTTTAAACCTAATTAATATCCTGATCATCTTCGTTTAACTATAACAGTTTTGCCTTGGTTAACCTTTTAAACATAGGTCACATCCTGATCATCCTGTTTGACTGTATTGGTTTTACCCTGGTCAACCCTTTAAACCCAGGTTACATCCAGGCTATTCTTGTTTGACTATATTAGTTTCACCATAGTTAACATTTTAGACCTAAGTTACATCTTGGTCACCCTCATTTGATTGTATCGATTTGGCCCTTGTCAACCATTTAGACCTAGGTTACATTTTGGTTATCCTCATATGACTGTACTGGTTTTATCCTGGTTAACCTTCCAAACCTAGGTTATATCCTAGCCACCTTTGTTTGACTGTATAGGTTTCACCTTGATCAACCCTTTAAACCTAAGTTACATTTTGGTCATCCTCATTTAGCTGTACTAGTTTTGCCTTGGTCAACCTTATAAACTTAGATTTCATCATAGTTTACTTTCCTACCTTAACCTAGGTTTTGCCCTTAGTTATTTATTTTTACATATATATGTAAACTAGTTTTATTTTATTTCTTAAAACATTATAACCCAAAAAAAATTATGTTTATTTGGTCTTTGCCCTGTTCTTGATTCTCAACAATGGCCAAAGAGAGGCAGTTGTAGACATTTAATTTTATCCCAGTCCTTTCTCCAAGAGACCTAATTATCTGAAATTGAGAACATAGATGTCACCCTGATAAAAGTCAACCTTAGCTAGGTAGTTTATACATTTTTGTAACTTATTCTATCATGCATAGATAGTCATATTGAGACGTGACAAAAAAGTGTCATTTAAAAATAGATTTGGATAAAAGGACGAATATTCAAAAAAAATTAATTTTCAAATATTCTTTTTCAAATTTTGAAAATCATTTTTGCAGAGGATATCAGGGTCAAACTTTTCATTTTTAGGCATTTTTGAGATTTTTCGTAAAACTTAAAAAGTTGACCATCGTATATTTTTATCGACATATATATAATATTTATGTCGATATGCATTCCAAAATATAAAAAATATTCAAGACAATTATATATTAGCATTTTATACCACAAGGTGTCAAGTTGTCAATTTTGCCAATTATTTTTGAATTTCTTACAGTATCATGAGTATTTTGCTCGTGAATTTTTCAGTAAAGACTTATTCCAGACTTCAGATTTTCATCTTTACCATTTTTTAAAATAAATACTTTGGATATATATTGTATTTAATTCATTTTATATGTTTCAATGTATTCTTTAAAATTTTTTTCACTTTTAAAATACGAGCTTTTTATTTGTAAAATTTTTCTATGGAATTTTCTCAAGTTTTGGACTTTAAAATTCTTTAAATATTCCCATTAAGTTACACATAAAATTAATTTTGAAAAATCCCAATCCATTTTGCATATTTTTCCCATTTCCATAATACAGAGTTTTCTACTTCATAATTTTTTTGGCTAGATTTTTTTGAGTTTATAATTTTTAAAATTCACAAAATATTTTTATTAAATTCATAATAAATCAGTTTTTAAAAAAGTCAATTTATTTAATTAGATTTGAATTTTTTTTATATGTATCAATTTTCTTCCATAAGGACTTTTCTCGTATAATTTTACAAGTTTTAGATTTCCAATCATTATTTTTTTCAATATTTCATTTTCAAATTTTTGTTTATGATTATTATTTTTAATTTTAATTCTTTTCATTTATTATTATTTTAATTTTATTATGAAATGTTTATACTAGTTTCATAGAAACTAGTCTAAATGGTTTCTAACTTTTCCCTTAACCAATTTAGTTGGATTCTAATTACCCATTAGATGATATTTTCTAGATAATCATGATAAAATATTATGAATGACTAATAATTGCTTGTTAGTTTAATTTATCCATCTTTTAATGCAAATAAAGCAAAAAATGAAAATAAAAAAAAAATTCAAAATGAATTTTGGCCAAGGGGTGTTCTTGATCCCCTTAACCAAACCTCCCATTTATAACGAAGGATTTTCATTTCAAGAGGATTTTGGCTTGGAAGAAAAAAAATGAAAAAAAAACTACAAAATACTAAGTTTTTCCAATTTCTAAAGCTTCGTTGAGATATATTTCTTCCTAAAGCTTTAGATTTTCAACATTTTGTTCATTTTCCACTTGTTGGTAAGCCAAAATCATGCTTAAGTTCATTGATTTTGATCCATGTTGAAAGACTAAGCATGATGGCCATGAACCATTTTCTTTGAACTAATTGTTTTGTTTTATTTTTCTAGCTAATAAGTTGTTTTTCTTCATGAATCATGCTTTTGTTGATATCATGTTAGTTGTTCTGTTATATTTGTCATATATATATATATATATAATCATATGTATGTTATTTTCCATGATATTTTTTTTATGTTGAGATAATATGTTTATATGTTTATTTTTACGATTTATTATATAATGATGTTGATTTGTGCTTGGTAAAGCCATAATATGTGATTTGAGTTGGAAAAAATTTGTTTGGTGGGTTATATGGTGTTGGTCAAAATTCATGCATTTGTATATGATGATTTATTTTAACTTTTATGGCTATTTTATAAATATAGAAAGTTTAGGGACTAATTTACAAAAAATAAAATAAAAATAAAAATAATTTCTAGCCATTCCATGCTTGGCCAATACCCACATATATCTTTAGGATTGAATTTTATGCATTTTATCAAGTCGAAATACATTTTTTAGATTTTTGGTGCCTTTTTGTAATTTTAGAAAGTTTAGGGACTTTTGTGTAAATGTTGAAAATTTTTTCTAAGGCCAAGGAAAAGTGGTCGAACCTTGATTGTGAATTTTAGATGTGACTCTTGTGTTTAGTTTAATTTATTTGATGTTTAATTTTATGTTTTAATTATGTAGGGACCAATTTAAAAATTTAGAAAAGTATAGGGACAATTGGGAAAATCTAGCATTTTTGGTCAAATGGTCATCTCTAATATAAATTTCAACCATTTAGAATATTTTAGAATATTTCTAGCACTCCACTAATCCTCTAGAGGGGTGTAACAAATATTAAAACCTTTTATATTCTTTTAGTTTTTCATTAGGATACGAAGTGCAATTTTGAAAAGTTTAGGAACTTGGTTGCATTTTTACATTTTAGGTCACATTTGATATCCAAACTATCCATTTAGGGTGAAAGTTGTCATTACTTACCTTTTTGTGTCCATTATGGTTATTAGAGACTTTCACGTTGAAGATATACCCCAATGCATTTTGCTAATTTCCCTAAAACAAGTTCGATGTAGTCACTAAGATGTTTTTATGCCAAAGGTGTGCATTTAGGTTCTGCCCTCTATAATCTTTTATCGTGTCTTTTCAGGTTACTGAGATACTTTTATGTCAAAGGTATAACCTAAGGGCATTTTGGTAATTTCGTTAGAACTGAGTCGATATAGTCACCGTCATGCTTTTATGCCAAAGGTGTGCATTTGGGATAGGTTTACCCTTCTATGATCATTTTTTAGTCTTTTAGGGTTACTGAGATATTTTCATGTCGAAGATATACCTTTAAGGATATTTTGGTAATTTTGCATTAGAACCAAGTCTTATGTGATTATTAGGATACTTTCATATCGAAAATACACGTTAGAGATAGGTTCATCATTTTAGACTATTTTGGGGCCTTAGGATACTTTATTAATATTTTTAATAAAATTTGAATTTTTTTAGAAAATTAAGGCAATGTCTCTAAGTTAGAATAATACATAGAATCTTTCCTAGAATATGAGAGGCATTCCACGGATTATTTGATAACTCTATAAAATAGTTATTTAGTCCTATTATTCATATTAAATTAGTTAATTTTTAGAGATTTTTATTTAAATTTTATTTATAGCAATATTATTTTATTCAAATTTTATTTATTTTTAGTAGTCAAAAACCTAAAGGTGTTTCCCAAAGTGCAACAACTTAATCAAGAAGTAAAGTGAATTCAATTAAGCAAAGTAATTACGTTTGGCAATTTCCAAAAATAACATGTTCAAGCTACTTGGAGACCAAGTTTCTATCTTCAGGATTTTGCCTACAAATAGGATTCTTAGGATTAGACTTAGGAAAAATCCCAAATATTATATAATTTTATTTTTCTCTAGTTTTCTGAAGAGGAGAGAAGTCATCTTTTTTATTAGAATAATATAAAAAAAATTTTATTTACCGAAATAAGTTGTTTTCAGATTATTTACTGAAATAGGCTAATTTTGAAAAGCTACTGAGAAATCGCCATTTCAAATGACAATTTCTCAACATAAAAAAATTATAAAATTTAGTTGAGAAATCACCAAATTAAATGACAATTTCTTAACATCAAAATATCCTATTGAAAAATCGCCATCTCATTTATCGATTTCCCAGCACACACACGTATATATACCTATATAAATTTTGGAAAAATTTCAAACAAAGACATAAACTAATAATTATTAAAAAGGAGTAAAACAAAAAAAATAATTATAAAGAAGGAAATAATAATTATTAAAATTATTAATAAAAATTTTAATTACCTTTTTACTTCTAATTTTATTCTTTTCTTTATTATTATTCTTCTCTATATTCTTAATGAAACCGACTCTTCCTGTATATATAAAAATATATATAAATTATATATATTAAAATAGTATTTACAAACAATAAAATAT